>BLSH010397115.1:441388-454036 GCA_018402905.1 Glandirana rugosa | reverse complement strand
AACTGAAATAAATCATGTTTTTGTATATATCACCTGTGTTCTGTTCTTTTATCACCAAATGTGTATTACTAATCACAACTCGCTTGGGCCTGACCTTGCAAGCCCAGGCATGGCTTGAAAACCCACAGGCACCGTGCCTGGGCCTGGGCCTGTAAAGTTTTTAGCAAGCCCAAGCCAGGCCCCAAGACGATAAAATGAGGTGCACAACTCTTCGACGTCCCGTCGGTTAGTTGTTCGCAAAGTGACCAAACGGGAATCTTCGGTAGTGTCGGTACGGATGATTACCGTACCGACACTAACCGGCCACGTAGTACACTGGGTCGGAGACCGAACCCGAACGATTTTTGAAATGTCCGGGTCCGGGTCCGTGCCACGGACACCCAAAAGTTCGGTACGGACCCGAACGTTCCAGTCCGGGTTCGCTCAACACTAATCATTATGTGTAAACCACTATTTTCTTGTCTTGTGTCCACTATATATGTTTTTGTACTAAATAAAGTCAATTATATATTTTTATAAAAATTGAATTATTATTTTTTTGACACCTTAAAATCCCACAAATTCTTTTCTCAAATTGATATGTATAGATTACAAGGTCAGGTAAATTTTACTTAAAACAACAACATAGAATGAAGTAGTTAGAAATATGTAATGTGCAATGTAGTTTGTAGAATGCAGTGTCCAGGAGTATGTAACATATGACATGTACAGTAAATTATATTGTATTATTATTATACAGAATTTATATAAGGCCAACAGTGTGCGCAGTGTTTTAAAACATGATGGCACACAATACAGTTACAATGCAATTCAATTCAGGAGCAATCAGAGGGCCCTGCTCATTAGAGCTTACAATCTAGGAGGGAGGGTCAATTGATGCAAAAGGTAATAGCTGTGGGGGATAAGCTGATAGAGAAAATAAAAGTATGGTTGTTTGGTGGGGGTAGAATAGGCTTCTCTGAAGAGAAGGGTTTTCAGGGATCGTCTAAAAGTGGACAGAGTAGGAAATAGTTGGAGGTAGTATATGTTGTGGAAGATTAACTCGTGAGGATCACCTTTCCTGGGAAGAAGGCAGCTTGTAGGCAAACTTTCTTAAAATCTGGCTTGTTGCCAGTTTTATTTTGGTAAAGGTTGCAGGTCATACAAGGTTGCAGGTTGAGCTCCACTGAGATCTCTTCCTGGTTATTTCAAGCAGCTGGAGAGGGATTTGGGTGGACCAGAAACTCCGGGCCGGAACCAGCTTTGCCACAGTGGCTGGCAAAACCCGGGTTGAACTCTCACCAGTCCACTCCAAGTGAACGAATGCGAGGCGACAAATATTGCCCGTCCACTATCGCACCTCGCATAACGTCACAATGTGTATAAAGTACAGTGGTCAGAAGATTATAATGTACAGCACATTGCACGCTGTGTCCCAATAGACATCGATGCAACCCGGATGGAACACCTGTGCTTCCCCGTGCGGGTAAACACAGCCCTGCGTGGGGGTATGGTATTGTATGCCCTGTGTGAGTGAGGCCTAACTCTATGTAACAACTTGTTTCAACATAATAGATATTTACATTCCATAATGTACAGTACACAACATTTATAATATACAAAAAACAACTCATGTACTATGGCCTGTGAACTATAGATGGCTCTGTAGTAATATACAGATGGGTGATTTATTTTTATTCTATTCAGTGTCACCTTAAAACTCAGTGTCACATTAAAACTGAATAATGGCCTGGCTGTCTCTGCGGAGCAAATATGGTTTCCTGGTGTTGAGGGTGTACTTAATAGTTGACCAATGTCAATGGCCCTTATTCTCTGCTGTGTATTAAATACTGTGATGAATTTGATTGTAAATAATGTCTATATTTCACAGAGTGGTAATAAATCCCTGAAAAAGAGTTTACATGCAAAAAGCTCGAAACATGTTGGATACCTACTGGCTGAATGGAACTCTCAGTCTAAACTTCCTGATTGTGTGGACCTGTTAAATCAGCATTTGGGAAAACCACTATATCATGTCAAGATGGAAATTCTTGTTTAACCATTGTTTTTATATTTTTGTACGTTTTGTAAATACTGATCAATTCTTTTTTAAAGATGTAGAAATAAAATATGAATAATTTTAAATATATTAGCAGTTGTGTGGTTGCCTCTAAAATCCCACCACAAGGGGTTTACAATTTGAAAATTTAAGTAAGGGATGATGGCAACCACACCCCAAATCTTCAAGGCATATTTGCTCTGTAGTAATATATTAGCATCGGTGTGTTTATATATGCTTGTATAAGCTGCACACTAAGGAAGGATTTTTTTTTTTCTCTGCTGTCTAGTGTAAAGCTGTTCTCACACATATATGCTGTTCTCCTATGCATGTAAAGCTGAATTCTACATTCCTCAAGACTGCATTGCCTCATCTTATCACATATCCAACAGAATGCACTCTTCCATCCTACATGTTATATGCAAAGTATCATCAAAATTCTAAAATGTATTCACTCCAATAAAATGAGTATAAAGAAAAGAAAAACTAGAAGATAAAAACTAAAAAGCTATAACCTAAGAATAGCATCAGTTTGGATTGAATTATAAAAGATCTAGATTAGAAAGAAATCTGAATATTGCCTACCTACACGTGTAAGAAAAAAATGTATACACAGCAGAATGATATAAATTGGAGAGGGGGGTAATGGGGAGGTAGAGGAAGTAGAGGCAAGAGGGGGATAATAGGGGGTCATTTAAGTTGCCACCTCATCCCCTTTAAAACTGAACACGTGTTAATTACACAGGTTCTGGGGCTAATTTAATGCAGATAAGGTCACTGAGCGAGTTTAATTACCACCTTAAACAGCCACTGAACCTGTGTAATTAATGTGTTTGGTTTTAAAGGGATAAGATGGCAACCTTATGGTTATTCCTAAAACATCAAATAAGAAATATATGGGGGTTATTTACTGAAACTGGAGCGTGAAAAATCTGGTACAACTCTGCAGAGAAAGCATTCAGCATCCAGATTTTATTGCCAAAGCTTAATTTAGCAAGCTGAAGATAGCAGCTGATTGGCTACCATGTACCGCTGTACCAGATTCTGAGTGCACCAGCTTTAGTAAATCTACCCCTATGTGTTACAACATAGTTTTCAATCAAAATTATGCTTTTAGAGTCCAACTGTGAGCCCAGGTTCACACTGGTGCGATGTGGGAACCAGTGCAATTACAGCGCCAGTTCCCGCATCGCATCTCTCCCACAGGCAGTTCACACTGCCCTCTGCGGATGTAAATGCATTGTTAATGACACCCCCAGAACAGTTCACAGATCGCAGTGTGAACTGTGAACTTGCGCAGGAATTGGATCACATAGGTGAGAACACCCATGCAATCCAATTTCAGTGCGGGGGAAAAAAAGTCTCTGCACTTTTTTTTTCTGTGAATCTAGTGTGAGTTTAGCCGTACAACTGTATGGCTGAACTCGCATTGCTCAGACATCGCATGTGATCAGCACCTTTCAGCACGGTGCGGAAAGGAGGAGGCGGGGAGGGAAAAAAAGGGGGGGACGGGGAGGACGGGAAGGGGGGAAAGGGGAGAGAAGAGGGGGGAACGGCCGGGAAAGGAAGTGAGTGGATAGGGGAAAGTGTGGGGGGGGGGGGGGAGTGAGGTCTCCACCCAGCCTGGCAGAGACATGGAGGTATATGTGAATGCATAGGCACCAACACCAATGTTTTTCAAAAGGAAATAGAAGAGAATGGATAGAACATTATGGTGGAGCAGGTATTGAAAGCTCACCTGAAAAATGACGATGGCTAGTCTAGCCACACTGAAAACCAGGCAGAGCACAGTAAAACGCTACAATGTATAACTATGGGACCCCTGGATATGCATTAGGTAATTAGATTATTATCAGGGCAATCATGGCCCCATAGGTATGCCTGTAAAGGGAATTTAGAAAGTAATATAGCAATGAAGGAAGGCAAGTAAAAAGAATTTAGAAAACAATATAGCTATGAGTCAGTCCTGGCAAATGCTGGCTGGCAGAGTAGGGAATGGGTAAAAGTAGTGTGGGGACAAAGAAAAACCTGAACCTGCCTACGGGGGTAACACGGGTATTGCAATAAGTAGGCCCACCTGGTCAGTGCGGTATTACAGCGTAGTCTCCAGTGGGGCAGCGTGTGTAAAGCCACCTTCACGGGTTCCTTATATCCCTAATATGGCCGAGACCAGCCGCCGTGCCTGGCCCCTCCCACAATGCACGTGCGGAACAGCGCATGAGTGTTGCTTGTTTTGATTCATGCAGTCACATGACCAGCACACAAGCAGAGGAGAAAGGCACTGCCTAGCAATGCCTCCTCCAATGGAGAAATCACATGCCCGCCATGCGAGGATAAAGCCCCGCAGCCATAGGGATACATAGGAAAAGCATGTCACGTAAGTCCAAAGTTACATAGCTATGACCTGAAATAGAAGGCTCTATGGGTATGCAACACAGGATGACTAGTAATTTTACCTGTCAGGCAATGCAAATCTAGAGCAAATTTAAACAAAAGTGTACTTTTTCATATACAGGGAGACGTAGCATCTCCCTACTGTGCAGTATCTATAACTCATGGGTATATTGCAATCAGTGTATTGCAAAACAAACAGGCGGACAAACGTTCAGGAAAATTTCCTCATGTCCACATCTCCAGCCCCCGAACCCTGGGCAAGGATGAAAATCGGGGATCAACCCAGGAAGAGGCAAGCTAATGTTGAGACTCGCAGAGAGTTTTTTTGAATAGACAATCGGAGGAAAAACAATGTGTCAGTTATTGAGGGGCAAAGGGAAAAACCATTGACTCAACTAATTGGCTCCTCAAAGGGAGTCCGCAAGTTAAGGAATCAGAGAAAGGGCTTGTAGCTGTGTACCTCATTGATTGCAGGGGGGACATTGGCTTTGAGATGCTTAATCCACAGCATCTCACGCTGTAAAATTCTGCAGTCCCAATCACCACCCTTGGGATCTTCTGGGATAATTTCTAAAACCGTACATTTTACGGCTTCGAGGTCATATATGTGCAGAAGGCTGATGTTACGGCCCACTGTGGTGAGTTTACCCCTGAAGGAACAATAGAGGTGGTCACCAATGCATCGTCTAAATTCATGTATTGTTTTGCCCACATAGTAGGCACCACATCTACAAACCATCAAATAGGTCACTCCCTTTGTGCCACATTCTATATGGCCAGAGGGTGTGAATATTTCGCCAGTGGGAAATACAAAAGTAGTACCCTCGAGGATCCAGGGGCATCGCGGGCAGTCCCCACACCTGAAGGTCCCACGGGGCCCCGGGGGGCATAAATGGTTAGGTTTGTAATGGCTACTGGTGAGTGCATTCCGAAGTGAAATGGCTCTTCGGAACACAATTGTGTTTTTACATGTATATTAAGTGTCTCAATAAATTGTTATACTATTTAATCTTTGTGTAATCCTTGGGTGTCGAGATAGTCCATGCTTCAACAATATGCAATGGCCTGTTACTGGGACAGCCCATATCATCCTCTATTCAGCACATGGCAGTCATTGCACCCGCCCAACGGCCAATGCCTGCTGGGTATGGGGGGCCCCAGCTCTCCCTGACAAGCTGGCTTGCCGCAAATGCTTTGAAGAAGCAACACAAGAAAAAAGATACAGATACAAGGGAGGTAACTGATATTATACGAGAGTCGGTAAGAGAATCGATTATGCAGGTGGCTGCTCCAGAAGCAGATAGACCGATCCCAAGCACATCTTCAGCTGCTTCACATTTCATTTTAAGATCAGAGAATTCCTCTGACAATGAGGGATTAGAAATATCGGGCTTTGACTTCACTCTAATTGCAAAGTCTGTAAAAGAGGCGATCGGTTGGGAAGACTCGAAAATATTTCCCAAATTTGAAAAAAGAGCCAGAGTCCTTTCCATTTATATAAGAGCTGGAGGATCTAATAAAAGACAAATGACAGATGTCAGAAAAGAAAGCTAGCCTTAACAACAGACTAGCAAAATGATATCCATTAAAAGAACCAAATGTTAACCCACATATCAGCACCGGTTGTTGACGCATCCCTAATGCGCCTGGCCACACATGTGACCCTGCCTATTGAAGACGCAGTAAAGCCTCATACACACGGGACGACGATTGTATACAACAGGTCCTACTAACGACTGTTGTATGCGATATCGATCATTCGTATGCGCGATTAGAACAGTTGAACATACGACGGTCGTACAAGGGAGTTGTATGAGCAGACTAGAAAACGTGGTCGTACCAACAAGCGCTCATACGACCGTTGTATCGTGTGTACAGAGCAGTTGGTACTACAAGTTGTATTGTGCAAAACACGCATGCTCCAAGTCAGGAACGGCTGGAAGTGTCCATTCGTGTAAACCTAGGTTTCTATTTCACAATGCATATTCGTTCGTCTATTGGCAATTCAATTCAAATAGCGAAATGCAGCGCACATTAGCATCTTTTTCAATGGGATAATAATGAAGATGCATTGCTAGTGATACACATGTTACAAATGTAATAAAAGACAGCTGTTCTGTAGTGATATTAATAGAATTTGCATTATTTTTAATCTCTTTTATTCTATTTAACATTTCCCCAACATTATAATCTCTGAAATATAAGAATTCCTTTAATTGAACTTGTTTGTGGTCCCTTGCTATTTGTTCAAACTTTTCTTTTTAATGTAACTGCCTACTTCAAACTTGTGAAAGAACCAAAGGAACTATTGACAGGTATAGATAGGTCCTATAAGTCTAAAACATCATATTGTAGTGTCACTCACCAAGTATAGGTGTCCTTCTTAACCCAAAAAAGACTGCATATACAAAGATAGTTCTCCCTACGAGGGGGAACCAGTACGGTTATAGCAGAAGGAAGGGAAATAACTACAATATGTGATGACAAACTCATATAAATTTATTAAGTAACTAAAAAGCTGTATGGTAACAGCCAAGATGTGCAAAAGACAAATGATCAAGGTAACAGAAAGTATCTAAACTGACCCAAGGAGACCCAGTCTCCTAGTGGTCAGGACCTAACAAACACAACACAGACTCAACACACAAGGGGAGACAAACACATGAACAAATAAAAAGAGATGTCTGAAACGTCCCAATGTTCAGTGAGCTGCAATGGGGAAGGGGGCCTCTGAAAATAAGGTAAAGTTGCCGTGGATGGCTGGATAGTCACTTCAATCCAGGTGTATAAGGGGAAAGGTCTGAGAAACACCAGCGATGGCCGGATTGAGCCCCACACTGATTTGTGGGGGTTGCCCAATGGGGTGGGTTTGCTGGATTGATAGAATGCCTGTCACTGCTGTGAACCGTGAGGCTGTAGAGTATGAAAAAGAAGATAGTATCAACAGGACAACATGTGCGTGAAGAGAGAGGTGAGCCAAGTTGCTAGCAACTATATGAATGTCCGCCGTTTTTACTCACTCTTTCCTCCCGACCTCGATACAGTCACTGTGATGGCAATGGACTGTCCCTCCTAGGTGCACAAGGCCCGCTGTTGTATTCTGTTGATAGCTACTGGTATCCTTTACTGCCCGGGTATGGTAGATTACGGAGGCCAATCTCCTGTATCAGTTGTGCGGACTATGCCGCCACTTCCGGGTGTGTGGAGACGCTCTCAGGATCTCTAAGCGGCTGGCCACGCTGCTGTTCAGGCCTCGTTATGGGGATCCCCTTGGATTGGAGCGGCCGTGAATCCAGCGAATGGGTAGCTCCCCCTGCGTCATGGGACGTGTGACGAGACGTATGACGTCAACGCGTTTCGCTATGCGTATTCACTTTGCTTCGTCTGGACGTCTACTTGGGGCCGGACATCAGACGGCCTTTAAATACATTTGTATATTGGGATGCCGCCCTTAGTGCTTCAATTGAGTAAGAGGCTGTGATGAGTTAACGAATGTCAGGAGCTGGCGGTGTATTACCTCCTATATAAATTGCACATGTACTTAGAGTACACTCAGAACGATATTAAGGAGGAAAGCTAATTAGAAAAGCTGCTTGACTATGTACTAAGGCAAAAACATAGATGGGACAACACAATACAAGACACAGAAGGAGAGTTCACTGATACTGAACATCTAAATGCGAGACTGAGCATTATATATGCAAATGAGCCATTTCTAAAATAGATAATATAAAGCCAGACCAGAGGAATAATAACGCCCAGTCAAGGCTATTACCTACAAAAGAAAATAAAATCAAGTATAGAGATCCAGAATTAGTTGTCAGGGAGTCAGAATCACAGGAGAGGAAAAGGGGGAAATATTATCCCTACTTTAAATGGCCAGAATGTATAGATCGAAACAAAACAACACAATTTGATAATGAGGGTTTTGACTACTATATTTAATTATATTAATGGAGAACCAAGCTATTTATGAAAACAGTTGGGTCGAGTTTATGACCTCCAGGTTGTGTTGTGGGGAGAGGAGGTTGGGAAACAAAAGAAGCATAAGAAGGAGAGAAAAAAGGAACTAGGCCAATCCGTATGGACGGAAGGGCAGCAGCTATAAGCCTTTCAAAATAGGTGAAACAAGGGTCACTTATGTCACCCACTCTTTATATTCCATCCAGAAATGTCTCACTGGCGAAATAGCGAATAGCGAAATGCAGCGCACATTAGCATCTTTTTCAATGGGATAATAATGAAGATGCATTGCTAGTGATACACATGTTACAAATGTAATAAAAGACAGCTGTTCTGTAGTGATATTAATAGAATTTGCATTATTTTTAATCTCTTTTATTCTATTTAACATTTCCCCAACATTATAATCTCTGAAATATAAGAATTCCTTTAATTGAACTTGTTTGTGGTCCCTTGCTATTTGTTCAAACTTTTCTTTTTAATGTAACTGCCTACTTCAAACTTGTCATTTTCTTTAATAAACTTAGGCAAGTATTGTTATTTTAAATATTCTTTATTTTTGAATCATAAAGAATAGAAATTAAATTATGGCAGCAATTTTTAGGGAAAGAAAATATAACAGAAAAAAAAATGTTTTATCACAACAAAATATGGTAAAAATTAAACCAACAAAAAAACAACAACAAAAAAAATAAAGAAAACACTCAATGGGGGTATTGCCCATAATCCCCAGACCAGGGTTGTTGGGGGCCGTGAGGATAAAACTGCCACTGGCCAGCCTGTTGGTGTGGTGGCTGGGTTGGGTGGTGAGATGGGGTAGGTGGTGGAGGGACATCTTCCTGGAGTCTCGTGTGCAGGGTAAGATGCCCCATTGCCCCCTTAAAAAGGACCTGGCTCATGAGCTCCTCAGCTTTTATTTTTTGAAACTCCTCCATCTTCTTTAGCTTTGCTGCTGCGTAAGCAGCAAAGGACTCCTCCTGCTCTGGCTCTCTTTGGAGGACGTTTGTGGCCCGCTGGAAGAAGGCAGAAGCAGCTTCATCCACATTCTGGGCCTTACACTTTCTTTTCCTCCCAACCTCCAGTGGAGGAATCTGGGACTGGCATGGTTGGGACGTGCCAGCTGCCTCCTCCTCAGTCACCGTGTCGGTGACACTTTCCTGTGTATAAAAATGTGACATTATTAGTATATGTTTGTTTGTGTGGGTGAGGAATCCAAACAAATTTACATTTCATGACTGTTGCTTATTGAATAATTAGAAATAACAAACACTAGCATTCTGGCACCAGCATTTTGATTTATCCTTAAAATGACTTTAGGCCACAACTGGGTTTGGATCTAGAAACAAATGTGTTAAGACTCAAATGTTTGGACAATAATGTTTACTTCTTATCATTGTATTTTATCTTTACAATATGTTCACCAACACTATACCTGGGTCAAGACGGCCTCCTCCTCATCTTCAGGTCTAGGAGCCATGACCTCATCAGAAGTAGAGGGAAGGGTTGAAAGGGATGGCCTAGCCTCAGATGAATGCTGTAGGAACTGCAGGCTGTGAAAGTACCACAGTTTAGGTACGTACACCGCAGATGCTGTAGCTCCGGACCTTTTGGATTCCTCGACCTTCTTCACCTCCCTCTCATAGGTCGTCCGAAGGTTGGCAATTTTTGTCCTCACATATTTTGTGGTTGCCTCTGGATTTATTTGCTTACACAGCTCCACCAGCTGGTTTAGAGCTGCCTGCTTGCGGGCCCTATTAAAATAATCTTTCAGGTGGACATTCCACAGGCAGGGTAGTTGACGGTATAAATCAATAAATTGGGGAGCTGATGGTATAGCTCAATAAACTTGGGCAGGAAGTCCTGCGAAAAAAAACGGTCGCTCATTATGCCTGCAAGACACAAGACAAAGCATCATGCAACTTCACCCAGCATACCCCTATAAAAGCCCCACCAAATCTAGGCCCCAAGCCAAGCAGTATTAGGCTTGCCACATCATCCCTTTAATCCAGGACACATATGAATTACACAGGTTCAGAGGCTAATTTAATGCAGATAAGGCACCAAGTAAGTTTAATTACCACCTTAATCAGCCACAGAACATGAGTAAATTAATATGTGTCCTGAATTAAAGGGATGATGTAGCAACCCTAAGCAGTATAAGTCATTCTTCCCAATGCAATTCAAGCATAACAGTATAGGCCTCTACCCACCTATATCAGAAATTCCATGCGAACCTTCAGTTGAACACACAGCGGTCTTTCCCACAGAGCCTTCCTACCTACGGCAGTTTCCGTGAATGTTCGTTCGTCTTTTATACCTTGCTTTACATTGCGCATGCGTACCGCTCTCAGGTGCGTCGTGACGCTGGGGCGTGACACGTACCAACGCCTCCACGGAACGAATGAACGATCGCAACACCACAATCGTCCAAACGAGCAGCAAGCATGGCGGATTCCCGCAGGAGCCACAGGAAAGTGAAGGCCACCCCCATGACCAGGACAGAAATGATGAGATGGATGAGAGGCCCAACAGCCACAAGGATTACATCCTGGAGAGGGTGATTGAGAGGCTGTCATCCAAATATGGGGTCCAGTGGGCCAAGGATTAGCTGCGCAAGCGCTGGTCCGATCTTAAGCACAGGGAGCCCGACCAGCTGCGCCGGATCCATCGGATCCTCGAAAAAAGTAAGCAATATTTTTTTGTAACCAGTATGTAGATGTGTAAATTCGGTTTCCTGGACCTCCTCATGTCAGCCTACTATGGGTCAGCTCCGCCCCTCTGACCCCTTCAGGACAATCTCTTCCCAAGCCTATAAGAGGCGGCTGTCTGCCCATATGCAGTGTTCTTTTTTCGTCCTCGCTCCGGACGCCTTTTAAGACAAATATATATATACACTCATACACACACGCAAGAAGAAGCAATGTAGGAGACTTACTGCGAAACCTTCTAATGTTCATGCGATCCTACTCAGGTTCATGCTCTCTCCTGAGTTCAGAAGATCCCTTGTCTGGGCTGTAAATCTTCCCTTGTGGGGTACCCTTGGTGCTGGGTCTCAGTGAAGCAGTATAAAGTACTGCATGTGTACGCCAGCCTTTAGAGAGTAGTTAAACACTGCTGGATGGGCTGTGCGGCGGCAGGCGAGTCTCACTTCAGCAGTTTAAAGAACTGCATGTGTACACCAGCCGTTGGAAGCGGTTAAATGCTGCTGGTGAGCTGTGTGGCGAAGTGATGAGAGAGCAAGGACAGAGTCTCACTTCAGCATTTTAACCACTTGCCGACCGTCAATCGGCAATTGATGGCGGCAAAGTGGCTCTGTAAAGCGGATCGCCGTCATCTGACGGCGGCCGCGTGATCGCGCCTAGTGAGCGCGCGCGCGCGTGCCGCCTGAGGTGCGCCCGCGCGCTCACTGTGTCCGGGGAGGGCCGGGGAGCGGGTGCGGCGGCTTCGATTGCCGCCGGCTACCCGCGATGGCCCCCCCGGAGCGGAGGTCCGTGTCTGTGAAGGGGGAAGGGCTGTGATCACAGCCTTCCTGTACATGAAGGCTGTGACCACTTCCCTTCCCCAGCTAGGGCAGTCCCCCCACAGTTAGAACACGCCCAGGGAACATAGTTAACCCTTAGAGCGCCCCCTGCAGGTTAACCCCTTCACTGCCAATGGCATTCACACAGTAATCAGTGCATTTTTATAGCACTGATCGCTGTATAAATGCCAATGGTCCCAAAAAAGTGTCAAAATGGTCCGACATGTCCGCTGAAATATCGCAGTACCGCAAAAAAATCGCAGATTGCCGATATTATTAGTAAAAAATAAAAAAAAAATAAAAACCCCAAAAATGAATTCTCATCACCCGTAAGCGCGACCACTTTTGCGCAAACCAATCAATAAACGCCAATTTCGATTTTTTTTTATCGCAAATATGTGGAAGAATATAAATCGGCCAAAAACGGTGAAAAAAAATGTTTTTTTATATTTTTTTTTGGATTTGTATTTTAGCAAAAAGTAAGAAATTTGTTTTTTTTTGCAAAATTGTCGCTCTTCTTTTGTTTATAGCGGCGATCAGAAATGACGCAGAGGGGATCAAATACCACCAAAAGAAAGCTCTATTTGTGGGAAAAAAAGGACGCAAATTTCGTTTGGGTACAACGTTGCACGACCGCGCAATTGTCAGTTAAAGCGATGCAGCGCCGAATCGCAAAAAGGGCTCCGGTCCTAAAGCTGGAAATCCTTCCGGTCCTTAAGTGAACCCCAAAAAT
>BLSH010397115.1:366516-437155 GCA_018402905.1 Glandirana rugosa | reverse complement strand
TTTGGGAACGGGGCCGAAAGGACCTCTGTAAAGTTATACAATCTCTGGTACCCACGGGAGTCTTGGGTCGAGAAAGGACGACTCTTCGCTGTTTTTCCGGAATATATAGGATATTATTTCATTATAGCCATCAAAAGAAAACTGATTTTCGAGGGGCGGTACTTGGAGTCAAAAGGGCCGAAGCCCAACGTGACGAACGGGACGTCGTCTTTTACAAACACTCCTCCGTCCTCTTAACAGACTGTGTAGCGGTAAAAGATACGATCACTCGTAGTACCAGAAAACCCGGTCTTCCCGGTACGGCGATAACGACAATAGAAGAGGACGAGAAGTTCCATGGGACTTTCCCTTAGTCTGTGGTTCCTCCGCTCTCACTATTCCTCAGAGTGTTAACGAAGAGCAGGAGAAGATAACAGCAATAGCGGCATGGCCCTTCTGGCCCAAAAGACCATGATGCTCACTAGCATAGAAAATGGCGATGTGTCAGACAATTCTCCTGCCTCCTCACAAACATTTTCTGCTGCAGGGCAAGCAGTGCAACCCGAAGCCGGGAAAACTGAGGTTCATGGCGGGGAGCTTTTAGTCAAAAGAAAACTACCGATATTACTTTATTATAGGATATATAAGGCCTTTTTGTCGCTTCTCAGCAGGAAAGAGCTGGGTTCTGAGGGCACCCATGGTCTCTAACATATTGAAATGTCTCCAGGAAAGCCGGGGCAAGGGTTTTTGTCGTTTAGCTCCTCAAAGGTTTGAGTCTGCCCTGTTAGCTACGGGGGAACAAAGTTGAGCCTTGGATCCTATAGGGACGCATTCCTGAAAGGCAGCAATAAAGATCAGGCCTTCAATAAAGCCCTTTCCGAAGTGGGACCTACCTTTAATTCTGAAAACCTTATTAGCACCTCCGTGCACCTCAGTGCAATTTTTTGATGGCAATTACATTGGCCAGAGGGGTGTCTGAACTGTGTGCTTTTCAACCGGGGAGCCATATTGCCGAATTCTCCAAGAGGAAACAATACTCAGAACAGTCCTCAACTTTCTTCTAAAAGGTGGCATCAGCCTTGCAGTTGAATTGGGAAGCAGTCGTATCGGCTTTTCCAGGTAGTAACTTGAAAGACGAATGGACTAGGCTGGATCTAGTGCGGGCCTTATCAATATACCTAGAATGGACTAGATGTCTGGAAACTTGATCAACTCTTCATCTTGCCTGGGCCCTCCACGAAGGGCATGGCTAGGCCTCCTAGAATAAGGTCTTCATAGATCCTTAAACCTATCCAGATGGCATATAGAGAGGCGGGATATCCTCCGCCACTGGAGCTCAAAGCACATTTATAAGAAGCATGGCAGATTCCTGTACGTCATACGCTAAGGTATCAGCAGAAGTAGGGTGCAGACAGCTTGCTTGAATGCACCGAATACTTTCATTCCGCGCTACAGAGTGAAGGTAACTCTGGCGGCATCGGAAGCTTTTGGGTCTACTGTTTTGTCGGCGGCTGTCGGCCATTAAATTATTGATACTGATTTATGATTCTGGTGTTTGATGTCTTCCCTCCCCTTATGTGGTTGATTGCTTGGGTACATCCCATAGTAGGCTGACATGAGGAGGTCCAGGAATAAGGAAAATTGTTTTCATACTTACTGTAATTTTCCTTTCCTGGATCCTCCTCATGTCAGCTGAGGAATTCCCACCCAAAGTCCGTCGCAAGGTGGGTAAACTGAACACTGCATATGGGCAGACAGCCGCTTCTTATAGGCTTGGGAAGAGGTTGTCCTGAAGGGGTCAGAGGGGCGGAGCTGACCCATAGTAGGCTGACATGAGGAGGATCCAGGAAAGGAAAATTACAGTAAGTATGAAAACAATTTTCCTTAGTCTGGATCTGTTCTTGGTCAAAGTAGCTAGAGAGAATTATCTGTGAATTTTGGAAATCTTTGTATGCCTTGGGGTTCCCAAATTTAATTTCCAAATCAAGCATACTGTATATGAAGAATAACATTTCAGACTGTTTTCAGACATTCCTTTAGCTTTTGTACTTATGCTCTTTTTGTATTTTGCAACAGGAAAACTAAAAAAGCAAAGGGACCAATGGATGATCCCACCCCTGGCCCGTCAGCAGAGGTGGCGTCAAGCCCACCTTCACGCACAGAAGGTAAGTGCTAAATGACAATTATACAAATTGTGCCACAGACAGGGGTGCTGCTAGGTGGCCAAAAGGGTGGGGGCGGGGGTTTCAGGCCTAAATTAAAGGATAAGTATCACTTTATTGGCTGCTGACTGATTCATCAGTGCCCATTAATCCAGCCTTGCTAGTGCAAATATGGTGAGAGGATAGCCCCCAGTGCTGGAAGGCACACAAATGCATATGATGGATAGCAGACAGCCCAAAACCCAAAGGAGCGAGGGGGGGGGGGCAGCTGTAGGAGTTGACGAATGTTGCCACTTGTCAAGTATTTTGGCCCTGGCAAATGGCATCATCGTCCGTTTGTTGTTGTTTTGTTTCAGAAAATACTACAGAGGCCCCCCAAGCCGGTGGTGCAAGTCCACCAGATGTGTCCAGCCCAATTGCAAGATTGGTACACTTGAAACATATCCCACAATGTATGTGTTGAACCTGTAGTGACTTTGGGATGCTCAATGAATGCATTATTTTTTTTTTTTTAGAAGAACCGGATTGCCTGGAGGTGCCCCAACATCCGGAGTCCCAGAGTGAACCTGTCGTTTGCCCTTGTAAGTACTGTTCTATTATTGTTTCTTGTGTATTGACATGTCTATTGGTACATGGGACAGCAATCAGCAGTTAATAACCAACACACGTTTTTTACTTTGTTCTAAAGTATGGCCATAGCCTTTATTATTGTTGCCTTTAAAGTGTTTTGAAAGTGCACCCCCCCAACCAATTCCAAAAAAATAGGCCCATCCAAGGCATAATCAGCTATTATGCTGCACATCATTGCCCTTATTAATTTTCCTCTACTTAACAGGTCATGAGCTTCTACAGTGCACAATTGGACGACTGAGGAGGGACATCCAATGGTGCTGTGCGGAGGTGGAGGATATACAGAGGGCAGCGCAGAACCTCAAGCAACGACTGAGGGATGTTGGGGACATGCTTGCCAAATTTTAAGGCAATTCTTCTTGCAATTGGTCTGGTTTTGTGGACCCCATTTTAGGGCCTGTTGCCCAGTTTAAAGGGGCTCCTGAAAAAGCGTGTAAACATGTACTCCATCGCATCAGGGGTTGTCAAGTGTCATCTTTCTGTGTGGGCTAACCCCCTTCCTACAAACTGGAGTTTCTTGGAGAAAGGGGTGTTGCATCTGCAAAATGTGTGAGTTGATCACATCAGGGGTTCCAGGCTGACGCGTTTCAGGGTTGCCCCCTTTATCCAAAATAGTGGAGTTTGGTTAAAGGTGGCTACCCCCAAAACGGGTCAGCTCAGAACCCATGATGGGATCAACTCACACATTTCTCAGATGAAACACCCCTTTCTCCAAGAAACTCCAGTGTGGAGGAAAGGGGGTCTGCCCACACAGAAAGATGACACTTGACAACCCCTGATGAGATGGAGTACATGTTTACACACTTTTGTTTGTGGCCTAACAGTTTTTATATGTTTTAGATCTGTTTTAAAAATGTTGCAAAGCACCTCAGAATGTGCAAACAATATAAATATATATTTGATACTAACAGTGTGTGGCTTCTTCTTTACTTTATGTATGCCTGTGAGTTCCATAAAGTTTAGGTTTTTACACAGCAAATGTGCTCTTCTATGTGGTCAACACAGGTTCATCTCGAAAAATTTAAAACAGTTGTTAATGCATCATGTTTTTGATCTTCATGCATGGAATGCATGAACACCAACAACATTTTGTGTTTGTGTATATGTAGCACAACCCCTGCACACCAAAATACATTTCTGAAGGTGAAATTTGGATCTCATGGAGAAATGAAGGTTAGATTTCTCTCTTGGAGCAAGAGCAAAAATAAAGCACATATAGAACATCTCTTTTACACATCGAAAAACCACAGAGAAGAGTAGTTAAACTGGAGGATTCATTTATAAGGGCAACATTAAAGATCTGGAATCATGTTTTGCCAGGACACAGCCCCTCTCCCCACAAAATAGTCCATGTATTTGTTACGCAAATCCCTTGCGTTCTGGGTGGCCAAGGTAGCACGTCTACTTTGAAGGTCTGCCATTGCATCCAACGACGGACGACCTTCAGTGGATGTACGTGGGCCTGGCAGGGCTGTGTCAGTGGGCCCAGTTTGTATATAATTGGTTGCATTCCTGCGCAAAAAATTATGCAGAATGCAGCAGCACAGTACCACGGGATTTATTTTATATTTGGCCAGGTTTATAGGCGTCAAAAACAGACGGAACCTGTTGGCCAAAATGCCAAACGCATTTTCCACCACTCTTCGAGCATGTGAAAGTCTATAGTTAAAAATCCGCTGGTCAGGGGTCAGGTTTCGTTGCGGAAACGGCTTCATGATATGTTCACCAAGTCCAAACGCCTCATCTGCAACGAACACAAGGTTCAGACACTCCACGTTTTGGTCTGCAGGTGGCAAGCTCAGGGTGCCATTCTGAAGCCGCCTATAAAACTCCGTCTGCATGATGATGCCTCCATCGGAGTTGCGCCCATTCTTTCCCACGTCCAGGTACAAGAACTCATAGCTCGCAGACACTATGGCAAGCATCACAATGCTGCCACATCATCCCTTTAATCCAGGACACATACTAATTACACAGGTTCTGTGGCTCATTAAGGTGGTAATTAAACTCACTTGGTGCCTTATCTGCATTAAATCAGCCTCAGAACATGTGTAATTCATATGTGTCCTGGATTAAAGGGATGAATGGCAACCCTACCCTCTGAGTGTGTATGGACACTGGACAACATGCTGGGGAGGCGTGTAGAGGAAAAAAAGGAGGTGAAAAAAGCTTAGAGCATGCATGAGGCCAAAGAAGACACTCACAGCATAGTGTAATGTTACTAATTAGGTATTGTCAAAAAGGGCAAATACTATATTATCAAACAGAAACACATAAAATGTGGTATTAACATGAAACATACCTTAATATAGTCCTTCTGCAGCACCTGAATGATGGCTGAGCATTTCTCCAGAATAATGACTCCAAGAGCCTGGGGGGAGATGCCTGTGGTGAACTTGAGGTCCTGGAAGCTTCTTCCCGTCGCCAGGTAGCGCAAGGCGGCAATGAGCCTTTGTTCAGGGGTGATAGCAAGGCGCATGCATGTGTCCTCCTTCTGGATATAGGGGGACACCAATGCCAAGAGGTGGCTAAAGCAGGGGTCCGTCATCCGAAGATAATTCCTGAAATCATCAGGATTATTCTCCTGGAGCTCCCTGACCAAAGCCATATGACCAAATTGATCACGGTTAAGTAACCAATTTTTGGTCCAACGACTCCTCTCCCTCCTTCTCCTACGTTGGCTTCGGGTCCAAGCCAGGACTCCTAGGCCAACAATAGCAAGATTTCTATCTCTAGAAGGAAACATAGTTGACGAACGAACATCCAGAAACGAGTCAAAGAGCGAACTGAAGAACGATCTGAAATTCGCGAATCAACACACACCAAACTTCAACTAACACGAAATTAGATGAAGGAGCCCAAAGGGTGGCGCACGATAACAGCACTTCCTCTTTAAACGCTCGTTGCACGTCATTACGTTTGGGCGGCTGCACGTTGCTTGTACGACCATCGGGTGCACGTCAGAATGCAAGTTACATTATCCAACATACGATTTGAGACGATCGTACGTACGATCGTCGTCCCGTGTGTACGAGGCTTAACTTTCAGAGATGCACTTGATCGCAAGATCGACCTGGACATAAAAAGATCATACTCCTCAATAGGTTTCTATTTTCCTCTTTTCCTTGTAAGGAAGAAAACGGGAGACCTGCGACCAGTATTGGACCTAAAAAGGCTAAACTGGAAGATTTGTGTTGAATCATTCAAGATGGAGAGCCTCCAATCCATCCTGATGGCAGTAAACACCGGAGATTGGATTCTGTCAATTGATTCATCAGACACCTACTTGCACGTTCCCATACATCTGACCTTCCAAAAATGCTTTAGTTTCCCGGTGAATCACCAGCACTTTCAATTTCAAAGTCTACTGTTCGTGATATCAACTGCTCCGAGAACCTGCACAAGGTACTATTGCCAGTGATAGCGTACTTGAGAGAGAAAGGATTGAGAGTCCACCAATACCTCGACGATGTCCTTCTACTGGCTGAAAACCAGCAGTCTCTCCTCCACCACTGGAGAATCCTGAAAACAACACTACAGCAGTTCAAATGGCTAATAAATTAGAAGAAAAGTAACCTGCAACCAACCCAGAAGATGGTCTTTTTGGGAGCAGAATTAAATATCAGAGCCAACAGAGTAGAGCTTCCCCAGGAAAAGATAAAACCTTTAAATCACAAGATGAGGAAATAGAGGGCAGCAGTTCACCTTCCAGCCAGGGCATGCATGAGTATTCTGGGGTCCTTGTTGGCCACTTTCCCCATAGTCAAATGGGTTCAGTGGCACATGAGAACATTCCAAAATTCATTCTTGACACAGTGGGATGGATCATCAATGCGTCAGCCGATATATATTCACGAGACTGTGAAACAGTCGATATGGTGGTGGACTCGGGCCTACAATCTAAGCGTTACTGCCAAATTATTTCCCCTCAGCCAGAGATAATTACATTGGATGCCAGTCTAGAGGGATGGGGAGCCCACTACCGGGACCAAGCGGTACAGGGGCATTGGCACTTCAGACCGCTAGGGGTAGTTTCGAACATTCTGGAACCCAATTAGGAAGACGGAAAATTTTCTGATTCCGCATGGTCCAAAAAGAGGACAGGCATCATCATCACGCACATTAGCTTTGTGGCAAATTAAAGCCATTAAAAAAGCATACATTGCACAACAGCTTCCAATACCTGACGGCTTAAGGGCTCATTCTACCAGGCCAGTGACCAGTGGCAACATCATGGGAAGCATATTGCAGGGTCTCGCCAGAAACCATATGCAAAGCGGCTACTTTACATCAAAAACAATGTTCATGTCACATTACAGAGTAGATCCCGCGCAACTGACAACAGCAGAATTCGGGAGAAAAGTTCTTCAAGCAAATTCTTCTGTATCTTGTGAATAAATTAATACTTTATAAAGCACGTACTCATATAGCAAGTTATTTCCCAGTGTGTGCTTCCATGATGCGACAGGAAAACAGAAAATTGTATGCACCCCTTTCCGTAATTCTCCTTTTCTGATGCATCCAATGGCAGCACACAACACTCCCACCCATTTAAGGCAATAGATACGGAGAAAGCGAAGGTGCGTCTCTCTTCAATTATTATATCTAACCAGTCCTATCAGGTTGTGGGGGGCGGAGTCACAACCCAGTGTTTGCTGCCATTGGATGTGTCAGGAAAGGAAAATTACGGAAAGGCGAGTATACAATTTTCCGTTTTCATGTTCCCTGTAACAACCAGAAATCAGCTTTCTTGATTGTTTGTCAAGGAATCGTTGACTCTGTGTTAATAGCTCAGCCAAGCTATGTTTCCACATGGAGAGTTTTTTTCCACTACCACCTATTCACAAGCACCTTAATCTTTTTACATATTAGCAAACTAAGACACGATATACTGCATTAGAGTGCTTACAGAATGTCATTATAAAGGATGATGATGTAATTTAAGAGCCATGTATATTAGTTAAATCTATTAGTTCTGTGTAAAAGACAGCAAATTCTGAAATAATGTAGTGCTGAGCAATGTGTTTGATGCTTTATAATAACCTCAATCCGTCACTAGATGTCATGTAAAAAACAGAAATAGCTCAGTGCTCACAGAATAATGCTGTCTGTGATGCTTAGGTGGCGCTGTTTCACTTAATACAATGTAAGTCCAACAACATTTTCTTTGATCAGTTAGCATTGTCACATTGGGCAGCTACCTTCATACAGAACCACCGCAAATTAATTCCTATGCCGATTCATTAAATCAAAGTTGCCAGCCTTTTCTTAAGGCACATTCAATATGAAAGAATTCAAATTTACCTTTGTTCTTAAGATGCCTATTGGGATATCTAGTTTAACCGAAAATCTTTAAATTACATCTTTGTGTCTTGTTTCCAGGTCTTTGGAGCTTTCAGTTTAGTAAAAATGTGATTAAGCTGTCTCATAAATGGATGAAAAAATGAGGCAGAGGTATTGAGCTTTAAAATAGAAAAAAATGTTATTAGAAATATTACAGTGGTGGGATGCAATTTTACCTGTGGAAGTCATAATTGTTCCACAATGCTTTGCTTTGTGCCTGCAGTAAAATTGATCCCAACTGTTGTGGTCATCGGGCAGCACTGCCGCTGAGCGTGACCCATTCAGGCAAATGGGACCACAATGCAACTGCTCTGCAACCTCGGGTAATGCAAGTACACTGATACTGCATTTATGGGGTTAACTCAGGCAGAGAAGGGTGACATATTGCCTCCTGTCTGCCTGTCAAATGTCTCTTAACCACTTCAGCCACGGAAGGATTTACCCCCTTCCTGACCGGAGCACTTTTTGCAATTAGGCACTGCGTCCCTTTAACGGACAATTGCAACGTTGTATCCAAACAAAATTGACGTCCTTTTCCCCCCCACAAATAGAGCTTTCTTTTGGTGGTATTTGATCACCTCTGCGGTTTTTATTTTTTTCACTGCAAATAAACAAAGAGAGACAATTTTGAATAAACAATATTTTTTACTTTTTGCTATAATACTTACCCAATTACAAGGATCAGTAGATCTCATGTCTCCTGACAGAACGGGGAACCGCCGCATTTAAATTGGTGGCTCCCCGTTCTTCCTCTGTATTAGGCGATCGCGGATCGCCGGTGGACATCGAGTCTGCCCGACCCATGGCCACACTTACGCAGCGTGCAGCGGGCACGAGAGTGCCCCGCCTGGCAGTGCCCGCCCGCTAGCTGCGGCTGCGTGTATCTTTGTCTATATACGGCGATTCGCACATCGCTGCCACTTTGCAGCAGTAAATGTACGCAACGTGGTCGGGAAGCGGATGAAAGCGGTTCACCGCAGAATGCTATTCAGAGGTGCGGCAGTGACAAACACATGTATACACTAAAGCTGACCATTGGTACATCCATTTTTGTACAATCACAGTGCCCATACATGGATCGAATTTAGTCTGGTCCCTGCTGAACCGGTCAATTTTTGATCGATCTCTGGGTAGCTTTGCTGGCTTCTTAAGCTACCCATACATGGATCGAAATTCAGCCAGTTCAACCAGAGACCGGGCAAATTTCAATCTGTGTATGGGCACTGTGATTGTACAGAAATTGATCTACTGATTGACTTCTGTAGATCCTTCCTACTGGAAACGTGCAACTATAGCCTGCAGCGCTGATCTGTGTATTCCGATGATGGGAAACTCTCCCCACTATCAGAATACAGTGGCACAGCAAAGAGGATTCTCCTATCCACCTCGAATGTGTGAATGGGGGATCGGGTTCGGTTTTTTTCATTCAAACTACTGGCTGACTGAAAAAAAAAAAGAACTAGTCTATGGGCTGTCTAAAGCCCTGTACACAAGATGCGAATTTCGGACGGGAATTTTCGTTCGGCAGCCAATCGTCCGAAATTCTTACCATTAGTATGCTCCTTTTGACAGCCGATATTGATTTTTTGTAAGACAAAAGCTAGATGTGCAGACTAGAATTTTTTTTATTTTGTACGGCAATTCAACGTCCAATTTTTGTATCATTAGTGCGGTTTTCGTACGATCAGGACTACGCATGCTCAGAAATGAAAAAATACATACAAACTATTCAACACATGACGTCACTTCTGACATTGAATTTGGTCGTACGAAAATTTTCATATCGTTAGTACGCTCTTCACTTTCGACATGAGACAAGCATCCAACAAAAAACGAACGTTCTGTCATGCAAAATTCACATTGTTTGTACGAGGCTTTAGGCTCAACACACATTACATTCTGATTGTACAAACCCCTTTAGATTTACAAAAAAACTATGTAGAGCAGTTAACTTCCTGATTAGATACAAAGTGATTGGATTAATTAGGGTAGTCCTCATATTACAATGTTTTGGTGCATCTAAAGTTAATTGTACAAAAATTGTATGGTCATATTGTTAGGCCTCATGTACACTACAGCTGCTAAATGGACGAATGGATGAAATGCAGTTGGGCATTTTTTTCAGCAGCCCCTGAACTCTCCTCAATGTTATGTTATGTTATGGGTACATGTACACTCAGTTGCCGCCTATCAGTGCTCATCAGTGCCCCCCATCAGTGAAGGAGAAAAATTATCTGTTTGCAAAATTTTATAACAAAATATGAAAAACGTTTTGTTTTTTTTTCAAAATGTTCGGTATTTTTTTGTTTGTTTAGCAAAAAATAAAAAACCCAGTGGCGATTAAATACCACAAAAAAACTCTTTGCGTGAAAAAAATGATAAAAACTTAATTTCAAAATGTGAGAGGGCTGTACGTTGGAAAATGGCCTGGTCAGGAAGGGGGTATAAGTGCCCAGTAAGCAAGTGGTTAACAACCAGTCACCTCATACATTACTGAAAAAAAAGAAAAGCATGAAAATGTATCAAAGACACATGTAGAAAAATAAAACACATGATTATACAGCAACACTAGTGTGAACACTAATTGCCTAGCTGTCTTCCTGATGATGATCTTCAATACTTGACCTGCAACAAGTATGCAGTTCTGATTTCACTCTGACTTCCTAATCTTCATGCTTGTTTCAGATCATTGACTCAGAAAGTAGCAAAGCCAGAGACAACCAGGAAAATAATATTCTTATAAGGATGTCAGCAAACAGCAGCTTCTGCATACCTCTTGTTGTATGTCTATTTTAAAAGGAGAACAGCGGGGGTCAGCAACCTGTAGATAGTAGTCTACCAGTAGATCATAGACAGGTGACTGGTAGATCGCAGTCTGGGCTTGCTGACTTGGCATCCCAGAGCATCAAAGAGAGTGCAATGCAGAGGGACTACTTGTAAAGTTGGAGCTGTGGTAGAGAGGAAGAGCCGCATAAGCCAATGCCTCCTCTGTAATGCTGGCTCCTGTCAGGGGTAGGAATTGGGGACGGTAAACTCAACCGTAGGGTTTTACTACCCCCCCCCCAACTTTATGTGTGAACAAGCCCTAAGAATGCTGCTGCAGAGTGCAACTAAGGGCTCATTCGCAATTGCTGCCGCCACTGTTGCTCCTCTGAAAAGTGATCCCAGTGTGTTTGACAGTTGGTGAGGAGGCGATATGTTGCCTCCTCACCACATGATTTAAACCCATGACTGGCATGCAGTGAACACGATTGTGACATGGTAGTATGGCAATTAGCGGTTTAAATCAGGTGTGAGAAGGCAATACTGTGCCCGGTGATCTTTGACTTCTCCTATGTTGTTCAGGTAGATCTCCACCTCTTTAGGCTACATACACATGGACGTTCTGAAAAATGAGCTGTAAAGCTAGTACTGACGCCAGGAAAAAAGCTGCATCAAAAATGCGATTTTATTACCGTTTGCATGATGGGCTGGTGACATCATAAGGGGGCGGGGCCTCCTGATGACCGCCCCATGACAATACAAGTCAAGGCACACCGCTCAGACACCATTAGAACCGGCAAAAGAACAGACGCCGGTGCAGAGAGGTCGAAGAACAAGCAAAAGAGCAGACGAAAGAAGACCCCTCAGAAGAAAGAAGACCCCGCAAAAGAGCAGAAGAAAGAAGACGCCGGAGGTGGCAGAAGAGCCGGGGAGGGAGAAGATGCCGGAGCTGAATTAATAAAATTCTTTAAAAACCTGTGTAGTGTGTTTATTTTTGACATTTTCCTTTTAGGTGAATGGGTAGGGGTACAATGCACCCCATACTCATTCACATAGGATGGGGGGCTGGCATCTGGGGGCCTCCTTGTTAAAGGTGTCTTCCAGATTCCGGTAAGCCCCCACCCGAAGACCCCGACAACCAATGGCCAGGGTTGTCGGAAAGAGGCCCTTGTCCTCATCAACATGGGGACAAGGTGCTTTGGGGTCCCTGCCCCAAGGCACCCAACCCCCATGTTGAGGGCATACAGCCTGGTATGGTCAAGGAGGGGTGGCGCTCGCTAGTCCCCCCCCCTTTCCTGACCTGCCGGGTTAAGATAAGATAACAAACCTTTATTCGTCCCACAGTGGGGAAATTTCTTTGTTGCATGCTCGGATAAGTGTCTGGTACGGATTTTGGGGGGGACCCACGCCATTTTAAAAAAAAAATCCATACCAGACCATAGGGTCTGGTATCTCTTGGGGGGGACCCCATGCCAATTTTTTTTTTCACTTTTTCGGGGGGGTTCTCCTCTAAGATTCTCAGCACCCAAGTCACACCGCAAGTCGGAACATCATGATGCGACTTTTATTCAAATCAATGGGCTCCCATAGGGAACCATTGATTTGGAATAAAGGCAGAGAAACGCCTGACGAGGCTTAACGCTGTGTATACAACATTAAGCCGTGTTTTTGAGCGTTTTGCCGGTGTCAGTGTCCTAGCGCTGGAGCTTCAGAATGTGCTGGTCCTGGGATTGTTTTACAGTTTAAAAATGCTAATGCCACTTACAGCTCAAAAACGTCAGTGTGTGTATGAGCCATTGAATAACATGCAGAGGCATTTTTTAAGCTGTAAAAACAGCTCAAAATCGCGGCTGCAAAAACGCCTGTGTGAATGAGGTAGGGTTGCCACCTCCTCCATTTAAACCCTTACACATGGATTAAACAGGTTCTGTGGCTAATTTAATGAGATGAGGCGCCAAGTGAGTTTAATTACCATCTTAATGCACCACAGAACGTGTGCAATTAATATGTGTTCGGGTTTAAAGGGATGAGGTGGCAACCTTAGTATGAGGCCTTAAGCTTGCCTGCCCCTGGAGTATAGAAATTGCAGACGGTAGTATAGAATGATAGTACAATTTAAATGGCACCGGGTTTGGGATTGGTTACCATGGGTTAGTGTGTATTGCTCTTAAGCTTAGTAAATAAGCCTCTGGTGACAGCTTGCTATGTTAGCTGTGGTGAGACATATGGCTTAATAGGAATCAAGTGAGGGACAGTTCTTACGTCTCTTGCAGTAGTGGTGCAGTCAAGAAATGTTTAGAGGATGTCAGGCCAAGCCAGTGATAACAGCCTGGCTGTTTTTCTCTGCTCGTGTTAGCTTCAGACATCTGCTCAGCGCAGATAAAAAGTCCCCAACGCACACAACACAACCCAGGCTCCAAAGGAAATTTAATTGCAAACTCAAGTCACTCTGATTAGGTGTAATGTCATTGTCTTTATTATTTTACCTGACTTATTTCTGGAAATATAGGTCATGCTAAATAATTTGCGGCTAACATTTTAATGATTCTATCATCTCTGATGAGATGTAGGTGCATTTGTAATAATAATGTAGCATTGCTGCATATTTCATAAAGTAGAGGCTTAGAAGAGGAGGCATCTGATGCTGTGCTAAGATTAAGTTTCTATAGTAAAAAAAAAATTCTGAGCTAAAAAAGCCTTGGTACGGTAGGCCTGAGAACATGCCTGTGCATTTGTGATTATCGCTTTACCTGTACTTTTAGTCGTGACTGTGAAATCTTATGTGCACATTAGCTAAGTATCTATGCTATGCATGGCACTGTATTATGTGTAGATTTTCTGTACTGCCTCATTTACATTTATGCATTGCTTATTCATATCAAGGATGTTCTCTCTGTTGGGGAGAGTTGCATTTCAGTGCAAAGACCAGTTATGCTGATATATATTAAAATCCTTCAGCAAATGCTCCCACCTAGTCATATGGAGACTTAGACAGACGGTCGAGCTCATGTTTATTAAGCTATGTGGGTTAAAGGCTGTCTATTACCATAACACTGGGCTATAGCAAACTTTTTCTTCAAGCTTCCCATTGCTTATATTGCAGGGTTTGTAACACCACAGAACAGATTTATTCCTGGTTAATATACTCCCTTGTGAGTCCTTTAATATAAGAAAAATACACAAGCAGTGAATTTATTGGAATGTTATTTGGCATGCGTCTCTTATTGTGGCCATACATGCTTTGATTTGATCATTGTATTGAACTGCGATTCAATAGAAACAACCAAATATGCAAACAATTGAATAAGTGCACCTTCTCTTCCAATCCATTTAGGCTCGATTCACATCAATGTATTTTGCTTTTCAGCTTTTATTCACTGCTTTTTGCTGTGCTTTCCGCGTTTTTGCCACATTTTTTATTTTTATTTTTTTTTAATATTTAATTTTTTGAGAATATTTTGTTGCTAGGCAGATTTAAAATGCAAAACGCGGAAAAAATGCAGCACTTGCATTTTTCATGCATGCCCATTGAAGTCTATTACATGCAAAACGCTGCTTTTTGCATGAAAAAAAGTCCCTGACCCTTTCCAAAAAGCGCAGAGACACAAAAAAGCATTGATGTGAACATGTTCCATAGGACCCCATGTTAAAAAAATTCCCTGCATTTCTGCAAACTGCATCAAAAAACGCACTGGTGTGAATCGAGCCTGAGGCTGGATTCACACCTGTCCGGTGCAAATTCCAGCCTGTCTGCTGCCGGGAAGGGGCGGAGCCACCGTTCGGCGGCTCCTGTCCGTTCCCTCAGCGCAGCAGCTGCGGGGGTAGAGATGGGGAGGAGCCACGAGCAGGGGAAATATCCCCGTTCAGTGCGGAGTGCATCTTCGTGTTAGATGCGCTCCGATTGAACTCAACGTGCTGGGAATTTGCACCGCACTGCACAGAAAAGGCACACGTTTTTTGTGCAATGCGAAGTGCGAATGCACCGCACATATGTGAACAGGACACATTGAAAACAATGTGTTTTCAAGTGTCCTGCGAATTGGATGCGGTTTAAGCTGCATCCAATTCGCATAGGTGTGAACCCAGCCTTAGACTGGCTTCAATCAAGCTAGTTAATCAGCTAGGGTGGAAAATATTTCATTGGCACACTGAGATGCTTAGTTCTAGAATTCGATGATATTTCAAGCAGATTGTATGGTGAAACCAGATATGTGATTGGCAACTTACAATTTCATCTTCACCCATCTATCAAAATCCACTTCCCCATGTGTGTCATATTGATTAAATCAGGGCCGGCCCTACCATTGGACCCAGGCAGCACTTTGAGAGGGGCAGCACACTGAACCACGGCCGCCTCTCCTTCTCTTCTATTTACCCAGCAAATTGACGATCACTGCCCCCCGGGCCACTCCGCCTGCCCCTTTACTACCCTTGCCTGCCCCTATACTGCCCTAGCCCACCCCTTGGAATTGAACATAATGGTATGTCATTAGAGTTGTCCCCTCATCCCATTAAAACCGAACACACATTAATTACACAGATCCTGTGGCTGATTAAGGTGGTAATTAAACTCACTTGGTAATCCATATGCGTTCGGGTTTAAAGGGATGAGGTGGCAGCTCTATGTCATATAATTTTGCATATAGACAAGGTGCTGATGCACGTAAATCTGACTTCCTGATAAATTTAACTTTTAATTATCATGATCTAAAGTAATGGATGTGGAGACCTGTTGGTGGGCGTGATTTTTATTTTTTTTTAAGGGGGGGGGGTAGCATTTCATTCTTGGACCCAGGTAGCACAATGTCATGGGCCAAGCCTGGATTAAATTAAATGCATTGTTGACTATAGATCAATTATTCTTTTCAGGTGAGGTTGTTTGGAAAAGTAATCAATCATTTATTGAAGCATGTATGGCCAACAATAGACTCACAGTCAAGCTCATTCAAGTATATGTGGACCCTTGCCTTGTAAAACAACTCATTCAGTTTAACCACATCATGACCAGGTCATTTTTTTCTATTCGGTACTGCGCTACTTTAACAGGTAATTGCACAGTCAAGCAACACTGTACCCAAATGAAATTCATATCATTTTTTTTTTCACATGCATAGAGCTTTCTTTTGGTGGTATTTGATCAGCACTGGGCTTTTTATTTTTTTGTGATATAAACAAAAAAAGACAGAAAATTTATATATATATATATATATATATATATATATATATATGTGTGTGTTTTACTTTCTGCTATAAAACATATCCAATAAAAAATTTAGAAAAATAAAATTCATAAATTTTGGCCATATAAAATCCCAATTATTGTACATTGATTGGTTTGGGTGAAATTGTAGCACCTACAAACTATAGTGTATATATACTGGAATTTTTATTATTTTATACTACTAATGGAGGTGATCAGTGACTTATAATGGGACTGTGATAGTGAGCCGGGCAATGTGACACATAGACCCCATACACACTACTGTATCCACCTTTTGTTGTCAGATTTCCTTCAGATTTTCCAAAACCATGTAGTGCAAGCGCCTGCCTGATTACATACAAACTGAAATTTCTAAGGTTTGACCTCATATTATATCGGTTTGGTAAATCCGAAGGAAAAAATCTACAGAAAATTGGATAGTGTGTATCCAGCTTAACTGATGCTGAGGGGCACTGACTAACTGCCACTGACATTAATACAGTGATCAGTGATAATACTATACAATGTCACTAATGACACTGGCTGGGAAGGGCCAATGATTCAACTTCAGCAGGTCCCATCCAACTTGCTGACAGGCTCCCACATGTGCGTGCCCTAAACTCAGAAGCAGGCAGCGACGTACGGGTACATTGCTTTGCCTGTGCGGACTGCCCGTCAGCAGTACATTGTGGGCGGGTGGTCTGCAAGTGGTTAAAGTAGAAATAAAGGGCAAAACATTTTAGTGTATATATATGCTAAATAACCTTTTATAAAAAAAGTGACCACATAATCTCTGTTCTCAGCTGCATAAGGGGTTTAGAGAAGTGGGGGTGGAGAAACCGCAGTACACTAATCTTTCCAGTGGATGGCTGTGCAGAGGGGCATATCAATACAAGTCTGATCACTGGAGGATGGGCAGGCTGTGCTTCCAGCACAGCCGGAAAACTGACCAGCTCCACTGATGATTACATCTATTGTGCTGTTCACAGCACCAATATAGACTGTTGTCTTATGGACTTATTGTATTAGCGCTGCACCAACAACTACATATGTTTTACCATTGTTGATGTTCACCAACATTGTGCTGGCTGCTTTTCATATTGTATTGTGTATTTAATAGGTTGGTTTAGCGCAGTAGTCACCTCTCTTTTTAATTGGAAAGGATGTGCTCTCATGCCCAGTGTAGTCAGTTTGAAATAGGAAAGCAGGGGGACTGGTAGGATCACAAGTATTTCACAAAGGAAGCAATACAAAGAGAACAGGATATTTTTAACAACAAAGACATATAAGAAATATAAAATGCTCGGGCAACATAGGGTTGCCATCTCTTCCCTTTAAACACATATGAATTACACAGGTAAGGCACCGAGTGAGTTTAATTACCACCTTAGAGCCCTTTCACATTGGGGCCACTCGAGTATTAGCGGTAGAGTTCCGCTAGTTTAACGGCGCTTTACCACCGTTATAGCGGCAGCGGGGCGCTTTTAACCCCTAAGAAGGGGTTAAAAAGGGATTAACCAGTACAGATCCGCGCTATAGCCGAAAGATGGCTACAGCACAGACCTGAATTACCGGGGGGACATCCGCCCCTTTGCGCGGTCCCCGCGTGCACTCACAGCCGCCGGCAGCGCGCTTTCGTGCCCGCCGGTCGGGTGGACTCAATGTCTTATAGAGAGGCAGAACGGGGAACTGCCAGTGTAAACACGGTGGTTCTCTGTTCTGTGAGGGGGGACATGACAGATCTACTGATCCCTGTGAGATCTGTTAAGACCCTGACAGCCCCGCCCCCACACAGTTAGAACACATACAGGGAACACAGTTAACCCCTTGATTGCCCCCTTAGTGTTAACCCCTTCCCTGCCAGTTGTACAAAAACCAAAAGGGAAGAGCAAGAATGGGACTTTTAAGGCCGTCACTGGAGATTCCCAAATAATCTCCTATTTGGGAATCTCCAGTGATGGCCTTAAAAGTCCCATTCTTGCTCTTCCCTTTTGGTTTTTGTACAATTTTTACTTCGGGATGTGGCATCACCACTAGCAAAATCTGCCTCCATTTTTTTCCTCTTCCCTGCCAGTGACATTTATACAATAACCAGTGGCTATTTACATTTCTGATTGCTGTATAAAGGTCAATGGTCCCAAAAAAGTGTCAAAAATGTCCGACATGTCTGCTGCAATGTCGCAATCCCGATAAAAATTGCAGACCGCCGTCATTACTAGTACAAAAAATAATAATAATAAAAATTCCATAAATCAATTCCCATAGTTTGTAGACGCGATAACTTTTGTGCAAACCAATCAATATATGCCGATTGCGATTTTTTTTTTTTTTTTTTACCAAAAATATGTAGAATATATATTGGCCAAAATTGATGAATAATTTTTTTTCTTTTAATTTTTTTTGGATATTTATTATAGCAAAAAGTAAAAAATATTGTTCTTTTTTCAAAATTGTCGCTCTTTTTTTGTTTATAGTGCAAAACATAAAAACTGCAGAGGTGATCAAATACCACCAAAAGAAAGCTCTATTTGTGGGAAAAAAATGATAAAAATTTTGTTTGGGTACAACGTCGCACGACCGCGCAATTGTAATTCAAAATGCGACAGCGCTGAAAGCCAAATATTGGTCTAGGCGGAAGGGGGTGGGGGATTAAGTGCCCAGTAAGCAAGTGGTTAAAAGCGCTGGAGTGCATCGCTTCGGAAGCGGTATACAGCCGCTTCGGAAGCGCTAGCCATTCATTTCAATGGGCAGGGGCGGTGGAGGAGCAGTGTATACATCTCTCCCGCTGAGCAGAAGCTATTTCCAGCGCTGCAGCGCCTGAAAACCGCCCTGTGTGAAAAGGCTCTTAATCAGCCACAGAACCTGTGTAATTAATATGTGTTCAGGTTTAAAGGGATGAGGCGGCAACCCTAGGGTAATATATTCTTTCATCTCTTTGCGACTGCATAACACATATATGTGGTGCCAAGAAAAGTGGGCTTTAACGCCCAGCCGCTGTACACCAAGCTATTTCTGATAGCTTTTGATCATGGCTTCTGTATGGAAGACAGTGGGAAGGGCAACATGGGTTTTAATGCCTGAAGGCGTAGTGGCTTCTGTCAGCCCACTGTCTTTTGCCCCCCGTGTCTGCTGTGGGGGAGATTCAGCTGTGCCCCTGCCCTCACCTCTCAGGTCCACAGGTCCACAGTGACATTGTTTTGCCTTTTCCTCCTGAAGAAGCCGATCTATCCGCAAATGTAGAGGAGCATTTGGACACCCCCATGGGGTTTACCACTTTGGGGGGGCATACTATTGGTGACCACTGTATATTGTATATATAAGCCAGTCAGTAAAACCCCTTTCACACCAAGGCGTTTTTCAGGCATTTTTGCTCTAAAATTAGCACATAAAAAGTGCACCAAAAACGCTCCCCATGCATCTCAGTGGATGCTTTCACACTGAGGCGTTGTGCTTGCTAGGCGTTGCTAAAAGTCCCGCAAGCAGCATCTTTTAGCTTGTTTTGTGCGCTCAAAATAGCGCTTCAAAAACACCCATGTCCATTGAAAATAATGGTTAGGCACTTGAAAAGCGCATGAAATGTGTACTGAGGATGTGGAAAAGTCACATGATTGAAACACAAACACTTGAAAAGCACTTAAACGCCATTAGAGGGGCACTATTTATAGCGCTAGCGCTTCAAAAACACTCATTAAAATCATGGCGTTTTACAGGATTTTACTGTAAAACGCCATGATTTTAGTGTGTGTTTTTGCCGCGCTTTTGAAGCACTAGCGATATAAATAGCGCCCCTCTAATGGCATTTTTTAAGCGCTTTTCAAGCGTTTGTGTTTCAATCATGTGACCTTTGCACAGCCTCAGTACACATTTCATGCGCTTTTCAAGCGTTTTTTCAAGCGCTTAACCATTATTTTCAATGGACATGGGCGTTTTTGAAGTGCTATTTTGAGTGCACAAAACAAGCTGAAAAGATGCTGCTTACAGAACTTTTAGCAACGCCTAGCAAGCGCAACGCCTTGGTGTGAAAGCATCCATTGAGATACATGGGGAGCGTTTTTGGTGCGTTTTAATGTGCTAATTTTAGAGCAAAAACACCTGAAAAATGCCTTGGTGTGAAAGGGGTCTTAGGGATTAATGTGATTGTATCATCTATCTATGTATATGATTCCAAAAAAGCTTTTCTTTTAACCCTTGTATTCAATAAACATTTGTAATTTTATACTTTGAATGTGTTCTTAATTGGTACCGAGATAATCCATTTACTTTGATAGAAGACCCCTCTTTTTTTCTGGGGTTTTTTGGGGGTTGAGCCCCCAATTCTTTAGATGTAACCACTGTCATTGGCTCCCACAGCAGTTACTTGATTGGGAGCCCATCCTTCTGACTTCCAATCAGAGCAATAATCCAAAGCTTTCAGTAACAGCTCAATCAGTGTACAGCAGCTGGGAGTTAAAGCCCACATTTCTTGGTGTTCAGGGGTTAAGCTATGTAGGCTAAAGACTTATCTACTCTATCACATAACACAGGGTTATAATAAAAACTTTTTCTTCTAGCTTCCCATTGCTTATAATGCAAGGTGTGCGACAGCACAGGAAGTGTTTCATGGCAGAGTAATGTACTCCAGCGTGAGCCATTTAACATAAGCAAAACACACAAGCAGTGATTTTATTGAACTATTATTGGACATATGTCTCCAACTGTATGCAAGGCTGTCAATATATTTGTTCCAGTAACATGCATTCGAAAATAGGAAACTCTCCAGCAACACCTTTTAACGAAAAAATACATATTATAGACAGCCATAGCCTGGAGCAGTCGATCAGATCTCACCTTTTATTAATTAGTAGGAATAAAAAGGGTGGCTCTAGGTAGGCTGTGATGTCTTTACGCATAGTGCTTATAACTGTATTTGGGTCCATTGCCATATTATAAACAGCAGCAGCAGCCTAGAGCAGTCAATCAGATCTCACCTTTTATTAAAAATACATTTCTTCATCAATTTAGACCAATTTGTATTCTTATTCTGCTACATATTTTTTTTGTAAAAGAAATACCAATAAGCATATATTGACTGTTTGCACAAAAGTTATAGCGTCTACAAACTGGGATTCATTTATGGAATTTCAATCTTTTTTTTAATAGTAATGGCGGCGATCAGTGACTTATAGTGGGACTGCGATATTGTGGCGGACAAATAGGACACTAAATGACACTTTTTTGGGAACCAGTGACACTAATACAGTGATCAGTGATAAAAATATGCACTGCACCAATGACACTGGCTGGGAAGGGGTTAACTGTGTACTTAGCCTTTGTTTCATTACAGTGTGGGAGATACTTTTACTAGGGGAAGACATAGATCCATGTCCCTGCTTTGCATTGCCTTCCATCCTGTCAGAAGGGCAATCTGCCTTGTTTACATAGGCAGGCTGCCATTCTGCCTCTCTGCCGGATGATCGGCAGGTGCCAGCAGACACCGATCAGCTCCCGATGTGTGTAATCATAGCGACAGTGAGCTGCTGGTGATGCACATTCGCTCCCTCCTACCTGGAGGTGCAGAATCACCTATATACACATGATCCTGTGATCCATAGCGGCCGCCCTGTAGCAGTAAAACAGCTATAGGGTGGTCGGCAAGTGGTACACAAGACTGACAATACATTTGTTCTAGTAACATGCATTAGAAAATAAGTCAACTCTCCAGCAACCCCTATTAGGGCCGGTTCAAACTTACGCGGCACGACTTCGCGGCCCGTTCACATCTAGGCGAATTGTCAGACGACTTAAGTCGCCTGACAATTCGCCTCAATGCTGTGCAATGGAACCGTTCTAATAGAAGCGAATCGCTTCGCTCCGCCTTAGAAAAATGGTTCCTGCACTATTTTCAGGGCGATCTCAGCGCGGCTTACATTGACTTCTATGATAGAAGTCTCCTCACAAGCTGCGTTGAGATCGCCTCGAGCGGGGCGCCCTGGCAAGTCACGCCGCATCGCGCCGCTTAAGTGTGAACCGGCCCTTACAGAAAAACATATATTATAGACAGCTTTAGGGCCGGTTCACACTTGCGCGGCGCGACTTCACGGCCCGTTCACATCTGGGCGAATTGTTAGGCGACTTGAGTTGCCTGGCAATTCGCCTCAATGCTGTGCAAATGGAACCGTTCTAATAGGAGCGAATCGCTTCGCTCCGCCTTAGAAAAATGGTCCCTGCACTATTTTCAGGGCGATCTCAGGCGGCTTGCATTGACTTCTATGATAGAAGTCTCCTCGCAAGCCGCCTTGAGATCGCCTCGAGCGCCTCATTGCGCCACTTGGCGCCGCGCAAGTGTGAACTGGCCCTTAGTCTGGAGCAGTCAATCAGATCTCACCTTTTATTAATTAGTAGGAATAAAAAGAGGTGGCTCTATGTAGGCTGTCATGTCTTTCTACACAGTGTTTATAGCTGTGTTCTGGTTCATTGACTTACATATCGGACCTACACTAGGTCTCTAACAGTACACAAGACTGACAATACATTTGTTCCACTAACATGCACTAGAAAATAAATCAACTCTCCAGCAACACCTATTACAGAAACAAGCATATTATAGACAGTAGTAGCCTGGAGCAGTCAATCAGATCTCACCTTTTATTAATTAATATGAATAAAAAAGGTGGATCTAGGTAGGCTGTCATGTCTTTCTGCACAGTACTTATAGCTGTATTTAGGACCATTGGTTCATTGACTTAAGCCTCGTACACACGGTTCGACGATCGCACGTACGATCGTGTCGAATCGTATGTTGGCTGTTGTATGCAGCATACTGACTGCACTACACGATCGTACGGCCGGGGAAAGAACGTTCAGGTGCATGTAATTAGCATCCAGCCATTCCTGACTTTGGAGCATGCGTGTTTTGCACAATACAACTTTGTTGTACCAACTGCTCTGTACACACGATACAACGGTCGTATGAGAGCTTGTTGGTACGACCAAGTTTTCTAGTCTGCTCATACAACTCCCTTGTACGACCGTCGTATGTTCGACTGTTCAAATCGCGCATACGAACGATCGATTTCGCATACAACGGTCGTGAGTACGACCTGTTGTATGCGATCGTTGAACCGTGTGTACGGGGCTTTACACATTGGACTATTATTGGACCTACACTATGGGGTACATTTACTAAAACTGGTGCCCTCAGAATGTGGTGCAGCTGTGCATGGTAGCCAATCAGCTTCTAACTTCAGCTTGTTCAATTAAGCTTTGGCAATAAAACCTGGATTCTGATTGATTTATTTGCAGAGTTGCCTCAGATTTTGCAGTTTCCAGTTTTAGTAAATAACCCCCTATATCTCTAACGGTAGACAAGACTGTCAATACATTTGTTCCAGTAACATGCATTAGAAAATAAGTCAACTCTCCAGCAACACCTATAAGGTAAAAGCATATTATAGACAGCAGTAGCCTGGAGCAGTCAATCAGATCTCACCTTTTATTAATTAGTAGGAATAAAAGGTGGCTCTAGGTAGGCTGGCATGTCTTTCTGCACAGTGTTTAAAGCTGTGTTTGGGTTCATTGACTTACACGTCGGACTATTATTGGACCTACACTATGTCTCTAACAGTACACAAGACTGTCAATACTTTTGTTCTAGTAACATACATTAGAAAAGAAATCAACTCTCCAGCCATAGGTGTGCACAGGGAGTGTGTCTGGGCACACCCTAATCACCTTGTGCTGTGCAGATTTCCCCTGTTGATATTTCACCCAAAAAAATTGTAAAAAAATAATAAAAATAGAATTATAAAGAAAAGTACAAAAATCACTCACAGCTCTACTGACATGACACCATCCATGTTTTAATATGTTAAAAAAAAAATGTTTACATGTATTTATAAGAGTGTGTGTGTGTATATATATATATATAATCGCCTTGGACTATTATTGGACCTACACTATGTTTCTAACAGTACACAAGACTGTCAGTACATTTGTTTCAGTAACATGCATTATAAATTAAGTCAACTCTCCAGCAACGCCAACTAGAGAAAAGGCATATTATAGACAGCAGTAGCCTTGAGTAGTCAATCAGATCTCACCTTTTATTAATTAGTAGGAATACTCTGGGTAGGCTGTCATGTCTTTCTGCACAGTGCTTCTAGCTGTATTCGGGTCCATTGGTTCATTGACTTACACATTGGACTATTATTGGACCTACACTATGTCTCTAACAGTACACAAGACTGTCAATACTTTTGTTCTAGTAACATACATTGGAAAAGAAATCAACTCTCCAGCCATAGGTGTGCACAGGGAGTGTGTCTGGGCACACCCTAATCACCTTGTGCTGTGCAGATTTCTCCGGTTGATATTTCACCAAAGCCCCCAACGGGGCTCCTAAAAAATATTGTAAAATAATAATAAAAATAGAGTTATACAGAAAAGTACAAAAATCACTACTGACGCCATCCACTCACAGCTCTACTGACATGACACCATCCATGTTTTAATACATTAAAAAAAAAGTTTACATGTATTTATAAGAGCATGTGTGTGTATATATATATTATACACACACACAACATGTATGTTTGAGCTTTGGGGTGCAATAGGCTGCCACACCTATGTCGCCAGCAACTCCTATTACAAAAAAAAAAGCATATTATAGACAGTTTTATAAAAACGGTGGCTCTAGGTAGGCTGTCATGTCTTTCTGCACAGTGCTTATAGCTGTATTCGGGTCCATTGGTTCATTGACTTACACACTGGACTATTATTGGACCTACACTATGTTTCTTACAGTACACAAGACTGTCAATACATTTGTCCTAGTTACATGCATTATAAAAAAAAATAAACTCTCCAGCAACACCTACTACAGAAAAAAAGCATATTATAGACAGTTTTATAAAAAGGGTGGCTCTAGGTAGGCTGTCATTTCTTTCTGCACAGTGCTTATAGCTGTATTGAGGACCATTGGTTCATTGGCTTACACATTGGACTATTACTGGACATACACTATGGGGTGCATTTACTAAAACTGGTGCCCTCAGAATGTGGTGCAGCTGTGCATGGTAGCCAATCAGCTTCTAACTTCACCTTGTTCAATTAAAGCGTTTAAACCCCCCCCCCCCCCAAAAAAATGCTGCTCCTGTCTCTTTAATATGCAATTAGCAGCATGGTGTGTTTGCTTTTCAAATGATCCCTTGGTATCCCCTAAAATATCTGTTTGATAATGCCAGGTCATAACTTCCCCCCTGTGTGCTGAGATCAATCAGATATCACATTTTGTTAATTAGTAGGAATAAAAAAGGTAGGAGGTCATGTCTTTCTGCACAGTGCTTATAGCTGTGTTCAGGTCCATTTGTTCATTGACTTGCACATTGGACTATTATTGGACCTACACTATGGCTCTAACAGTACACAAGACTGTCAGTACATTTGTTCTAGTAACATGCATTCGAAAATAAGTCTACTCTCCAACAACACCTACTAGAGAAAAAGCATATTATAGACAGCAGTAGCCTTGAGTAGTCAATCAGATCTCACCATTTATTAATTAGTAGGGATAAAAAAGGTGGCTCTAGGAAGGATGTCATGACTTTCTGCACAGTGCTTATAGCTGTGTTCAGGTCCATTGGTTCATTGACTTACACATTGGACTATTAATGCACATACACTATAGGTAGGGTTGCCACATTATCCCTTTAATCAAGGACACCTATCAATTGCACAGGTTCTGTGGCTGATCAAGGTGGTAATTAAACTCACTTGGTGCCTTATGTGCATTAAATTAGCCTCAGAACCTGTCTAATTCATATGTGTCCTGGATTAAAGGGATGATGTGGCAACCCTAACTATGGGTAGATTTACTAAAACTGGTGCCCTCAGAATGTGGTGCAGCTGTGCATGGTAGCCAATCAGCTTCTAACTTCACCTTGTTCAATTAAAGCGTTTACCCCCCCCCCCCCCAAAAAAAATGCTGCTCCTGTCTCTTTAACATGCAATTAGCAGCATGGTGCTTTTGTTTTTTAAATTATCCCTCGGTACCCCCTAAAATATCTGTTTGATAATGCCAGGTCATGACTCCCCCCCCCCCCCCCCTGTGTACTGAAATCAATCAGATCTCACCTTTTATTAATTAGTAGGAATAAAAAAGGTGGCTCTAGGTAGGATGTCATGTCTTTCTGCACAGTGCTTATAGCTGTGTTCAGGTCCATTAGTTCATTGACTTACACATTGGACCTACACTATGGCTCTAACAGTACACAAGACTGTCAGTACATTTGTTCTAGTAACATGCATTTGAAAATAAGTCAACTCTCCAACAACACCTACTAGAGAAAAAGCATATTATAGACAGCAGTAGCCTTGAGTAGTCAATCAGATCTCACCTTTTATTAATTAGTAGGAATAAAAAAGGTGGCTCTAGGTAGGATGTCATGTCTTTCTGCACAGTACTTATAGCTGTGTTCAGGTCCATTGGTTCATTGACTTACACATTGGACCTACACTATGGCTCTAACAGTACACAAGACTGTCAGTACATTTGCTCTAGTAACATGCATTAGAAAATAAACCAACTCTCCAGCAACACCTATTACAGGAAAAAAGCATACTATAGACCAGGGGTATGCAATTAGCGGACCTCCAGCTGTTGCAGAACTACAAGTCACATGAGGCATAGCAAGACTCTGACAGCCACAAGCATGACATCCAGAGGCAGAGGCATGATGGGACTTGTAGTTTTGCAACAGCTGGAGGTCCACTAATTGCATATCCCTGCTATAGACAATAGTAGCCTGGAGCAGTCAACCAGATCTCACCTTTTATTAATTAGTAGGAATAAAAAGGTGGCTCTAGGTAGGCTGTCATGTCTTTCTGCACAGTGCTTATAGCTGTGTTCAGGTTCATTGACTTACACATTGGACCTACACTATGGCTCTAGCAGTACACAAGACTGTCAGTACATTTGTTCTAGTAACATGCATTTGAAAATAAACCAACTCTCCAGCACCACCTATTACAGGAAAAAAAGCATACTAAAGACCAGGGTTATGCAATTAGCGGACCTCCAGCTGTTGCAGAACTACAAGTCACATGAGGCATAGCAAGACTCTGACAGCCACAAGCAGGACACCCAGAGGCAGAGGCATGATGGGACTTGTAGTTTTGCAACAGCTGGAGGTCCACTAATTGCATATCCCTGCTATAGACAATAGTAGCCTGGAGCAGTCATTAGTTAATTAGTAGGAATAAAAAAGGTGCTCTAGGTAGGCTGTCGTGTCCCACTGTGCCTATTTGGGACCAATGGGTATTTGGCTATTTAATTGTCTTCTATAGCACAGTATAATCCAAAGGTAAAGCCACACACTGATGATGGCTTCACAGGTAAAACTTTAATGAGCCACCAAGCTTTAGGTCATATATGTCACATATAATATATAAAACCTGTCTATAGCAGGTGAATGCAGTGCTCTCTCTATCAGTGACCATTGGAACTCCAGTAGATCAGTTTCAGCACTGCTGGGTGAACAGCTCCTTCACCCCCAGCCTGCCAGCTATTGCTGCGCTAATTCCTGAGTCTAGACTGATAGTTGCAGGCATTTGGTCCCCAGTGAATAATATGAAGAGGCTGGAAGAAGAAGTGATGGAGTGTTTGTGATGCACACCTCAGTGTAGGCTCTGATCTTTGGATGAATGCAGTCCCTCCCCTTCATAGGACCACCAGGCTGTAGGGTATAATAAGAGCATTGCGGTGTGCAGCACACAGCAGACTGCAGCTTAGTGTTTGCCATCCACAAAACTTCCTGGCTCCTGCACAATCTGCTATCCACACAAGCTTGTCATTTGCAGCTGTTGAAGCTCCACAACTCTGCGATGATCTATGGCCACTGGCATTGATCGATTTTCCTAAGCTGCTGAAACTTTTGCAAAACTTGCTCAGTGCAGGCGATCCTGGTTGGGCACCGTGCTTGCTTTTGCCATCTGTTGAAGATGATCACCGGGCAGAGCAGGAACATCACTCTGATCCAGGGTAATGTGAGCCAGGTCCTGCCAGAAAACCCTCCTCCCCAGGGTAGGGAGATGGCATTCTTCATCATCCGTTTTGTCATCCCATCTGTGTATTTAATCATCATTATAGTGGGACTTTTGGGCAACATCACCCTTGTAAAGATCTTCATTAGCAACAGTGCCATGAGAAGTGTGCCCAATATATTCATCTCCAGCCTGGCTGCAGGCGACCTGTTGCTGCTGGTGACCTGTGTGCCAGTGGATGGCTTCCGCTTCTTTTTCGATGAGTGGATGTTCGGGGAAGTGTGCTGTAAACTCATCCCTTCCATCCAACTGACTTCTGTAGGAGTATCTGTCTTCACACTCACTGCTCTCAGTGCTGACAGGTAAGTGCTTTTCCAGCTGCTGCAAATAGCAGTGTACTACACTAGGGCGTTCATAAAGCGTAATGCACTCTACAGTCATTTTATACTGAGTGTTGGTTTAGTAGGATTATGTAGAGATATAGCTGGGTTCATCCAATGATTTTGCTGCAGATGAATATCATTGTACTGAATACTTGTAGCCTATTATTGCTTTGCATTTAGGCTTTGTTGCATTTTTTCATGCGTTTTGCAGAAACATAGGACTTTTTTTTATCATGGGTTTCTATAGAACACCTTCACATCAATGCATTTTTGTGTCTTTGCATTTTTGGAAAGGATCAGGGACTTTTTAAATACAAAAGAGTGCTTTTTTTTTTGGGTTCAATAGACTTCAACGTAAAAGCAGCAGAAAAGCATGTAGTGTGTTTTTAGGCTTCATTCACACTAGTGCATTTTTTGATGCATTTTGCAGTTTGCAGAAATGCAGGGGATTTTTTAACATGGGTTCCTATGGAACAAGTTCGCATCAATGCGTTTTTTGAAAGGGTCGGGGACTTTTTTTCATGCAAAAAGCAGCGTTTTACATGTAATAGCCTTCAATGGGCAAGCATGAAAAACACAAGTGCTGCTTTTTTGCTGCGTATTTACCGTGTTTTTGCCACGTTTTTGCAGCGTTTTGTGTTTTAAATCTGCCTTGTGTTTTTAAATCAAGATTTAAAAAAAAAAAATATAATATAAAAAAATAAAAAAAAAACGCAAAATGCAAAACGCGGCAAAAACGCGGTAAAAATGCGGCAAAAACTCGGTAAAAACCGCAGAAAGCACAGCAAAAAAATGTGAAGAAATGCTGAAAAGCAACATGCATTGATGTGAATCGAGCCTTAGGCTGGATTCACACCAATGCATTTTTAGCGCTTTTTGCATTTTGCAGATTTGCACTGCAGAATGTGTTCCATAGGAAACCATGTTATATGGACTGCAGTGCAAATCTGCAAAATGCAAAAAGCACTAAAAATGCATAGGTGTGAATCCAGCCTTACTGTGTTTTTTCCAATTTTGCATTTTTCAAGGCCAGTTCACACTGCTGCGTGCGGCCAGATTGGATGTGATTCGCACAGCACTGCAGTGTGAATCACATGCCATTGCTATGCAATGCAATCTCAGCCATACAGATAGTATGGCTGAAATCGCATCGCATTCAGAACAAACTCGCACAGGACCCTCTTTTTCCGCAGCAGCAAAATCGGATCGCATGGGTGTTCCTGTGCGAGTTTGCAGTTCGCAGTGCGGTATAGAAACAGATTTGGGGGTGTCATTAGCTTTCTATTGACACTCCCTGCAGCTCTCATATAGCAGTGTGAACTGCCGCCGGGAGACGTGATGCAGGAACCCACAGTGGATTCGCAGGTTTCCTGCATCGCAGGAGTGTGAACCGCCCCTAAATCTGCTCAACAACAAATTTTCCAAAAAAAAACATAAAAAGCGCAAAACGCAAATTGTGGCAAAATCGCAGTAAAAAAGAAAAGGAAAGCAGAAAGCACAGCAAAAAGCACTGCAGAAATGTTCAAAAGCAACATACATAGATGTGAATGGAACCTTTTTCCTCACTCTTGATACATATTACAAGTAAAAGACGCACAGATATTTATTGTATATTTAATAATAATAATAAGAGTGTTACTCCTGCGCTAGCTGTGAAACAGTGACTGATGGTGTAAAGTGAATATCTGTGATCCAACACTTATAGTGCAAAGTGGATTTTCCTATAGTAAATAAACCCCTCTGAGTGTTGGTTTAGTAGGATTATGTAGAGATACAGCTGGGTTCATCCAATGATTTTACTGCAGATGAATATCATTGTCCTGAATACTTGTAGCCTATTATTGCTTAGCATTTTTAGGCTCCGTTCACCCCAATGCGTTTTTTCATGTGTTTTGCAGAAACGCAGGACTTTTTTTTATCATGGGTTTCTATAGAACACGTTCACATCAATGCATTTTTTATGTCTCTGCATTTTTGGAAAGGATCAGGGACTTTTTTTAAACACAAAAGAGAGCTTTTTTTTGCATTTTTTTTTTGGTTCAATAGACTTCAACCGAAAAGCAGCAGAAAAGCATGTAGTGTGTTTATACTGTGTTTTTGCCACAATTTTGCATTTTTCGGGCTGGTTCACACTGCTGCGTGCAGCCAGACCGCATGTGATTCATACTGCGCTGCAGTGTGAATCAGGTGCGATCACTATGCAATGCGATCTGATGCCATACCGATAGTATGGCTGAAATCGCATCACAAACTCGTAAACATCACAAACTCGTAACAAACTCACACAGGACCCTTTTTTCTCTATCCGATTCATGTGCGAATTTGCAGTTCACAGTGCGATATGCGAACTGATTTGGGGGTGTTATTAGCTTTCTATTGACACTCCCCACAGTTCGCATATAGCAGTGTGAATTGCCACCAGGAGACATGCAATGTGGGAACCCGCAGTGGATTCGCAGGGTTCCCACATCGCAGCAGTGTGAACCCGCCTATAAATCTGCTCAAAAACAAATTTTCCAAAAAAAAACAAAACATAAAAAGCACAAAAGCAAATTGTGGCAAAATTTCAGTAAAAAAAAAAAGAAAAGCAGAAAGCACAGCAAAAAGCACTGCAGAAATGCTCAAAAGCAACATACATAGATGTAAATGGAACCTTTTTCCTCACTCTTGATACATATTACAAGTAAAAGACACACAGATATTTAATGTATATCCAATAATAATAAGAGTGTTACTCCTGCGCTAGCTGTGAAACAGTGTCTGATAGTGTAAAGTGAATATCTGTGATCCAATACTAAATAGAATAAAATATTAGTTCTGCTGCTAGCATCAATGTGTGTTCCCACACAAAACTTAGGAGAAGGGGCAATGTATTGGAGCTGCATTGCTAAATAACAGGGTTCCAATGGGTACCAATGAAGAAATAAATTACTAATAATTTTTTAGTAATTTATTTGTTTATTGGTACACATTGGAACCCTATTATTTAGCAGCGCAGCATCCAATACATTGCCCCTTCATTTATTGTATATTGCAGTTTTGGAATCTGTGCATAGTACAGCAGAGGAATAGAAACAACGGGGGAGATTTACTAAAACTGATGTGCACAAAATCTGGTGCAGCTGTGCATAGTAGCAGATCAGCTTTTAACTTCAGCTTGTTCAATTAAGCTTTGACAATAAGCCCTTGTTCACATTGAACACGGCTTTGAAATCGTGCAACTTCATCTGAAATTGCACAATTTCAAAGCCGAATTTCAGTGCAACTTCAGGTCCGACTTGGAAGACATCTGTGCGGCTTCATGCACAGATGTCTATTGAAGTTATACCCGAAACTGGCAAAAGTAGTGCAGGAATTACTTTTGCAAATCGGTGTGGCGCCGCAAAGTTGGCGTTGCACCAATTGGAACAGTACCATTGCCAGCAATAGGCTGCGACTTTGACCAGTCAAATCACATGACAAATTGCTTCAGGGCCAGTTCACTCTGCAGTGATGCAGGAATCCTGCAAATTCACTGTGGGTTCCCGCATCGCATGTCTCCAGGCGACAGTTCACACTGCAATATCCGAACTGTGGGGAGTGTCAATACAATGTTAATGACACCCCAAATCAGTTCGCATAACGCACTGTGAACTGCAAAGGAATCGGATCGCATGGTGTGTACCACCATGCGATCCGATTCTGACCCTGCGAAAAAAAGGGGTCCTGTGCGAGTTTGCACTGATTGCGATGCAAATTCAGCCATACAATGTCTATGGCTGTATTTGCATCGCACAGAGATCGCATGTGACTCACACTGCAGTGTGGTGAGAATCACATCCGATCTTTGAGATCGGAGCAGTGTGAACCAGCCCTATATGTGAAAAAGGGCTAAAACCTAGAAGCTGATTGGTTACTATGTGCAACTGCACCAGATTCTCTGTGCATCAGTTTTAGTAAATTTCTCCCAATCTGCTAAACCTTTGGTAAGCACCAAGGTGTGCTCTCTAAAAAATGTTGTTTTTTCTACCTTAGCATTGATAATGTATTCACTTTATTTTGTAGTACATCAGATTGATTAAACTTTTTATATATTGTGAATTACTGAATTCCAGACTATAGATTTGTTTTTTGCATGGCTACATAGTACTAGCTTGGATCAATATAATTAAGGATATGTAATACCTGTAGGACTGCCATGGAAGTGTACAATCACTGTAGCGATCACCGCTGTCTTCTGGGTGCCATGCAAATCAGTTGCCCTGCTGCATAGTGAACTCAGGGGGTCTCTTGCTTGGTACGGGCACCCTTCCCAAAAGCGCCTTGCCTTTTTCTCAATGAACACCTGATTGGACAAGGTGGAGAGGTGGTGACATCACAATCTCCATCTCATCCAATTAAAGAAGACTTTGCAGTCATTGAGAAAAATGCAGGCTGTTCTGTGAATGGTGCCTGGGCCGAGAAAGTGGCCCCCCTGTATTCACTATGCAACAAGGCAGGTGCTCTTCGCAGAACTCAGAAGACAGGGACAAGAACTGTAGTAGCAGTGACTACTACAATGTTTCTCTCATACCACAGCAGTCCCACGGACATAGTATATGCACTGGACAAATGTAATTATTCAAAAAAAAAATCCATAACTGAATTTCAGCTTCAAATGTACCCTGTTTTGTGAGAAGAACACAGGAGCTGTCATTGCCAATCTTGCAGATATTATGGAAATTTCCAGGCTATCATGCTGGTCCATAGGGTCAGTACCTTTTTATAAGACGTGTTGTTCTTCATACCCATTCTGCTTCAATGTCTCAGAAAGTATTGAATGCAAAGGATCAGTTTGATGGCAAGGCTACTAGCATTCTCAAACGATCAAACATACCAGCTCAGATATTCTATCAGCACAGGTTCCTTTTAAAACAATAATAAGTATAGTACAGGCGTCATAGACTGATCCACAGACCTCTGCATTTCCCATTCTAGCCTTGCCATTCTTATAAACATTTGTGTGGCTTTTTCAACAATAATCTCAGAAATTTTCATGAAAATGTATGTTGGTAAAAAGTAGTGCTGGTGACATATATTGACTTATTTAATATGGCAAGAAAATAAGCTTACCCAATAGGAACAAAATTACCGTACATCTTTTATTGACTGCAGTAATCTGAAATCTGGTGGGTCACTGTGTGCCAAGTATGCAGTTTTAGGGTTTAATGAGAACATATGCATGTATAAATGAAAGTTAAAGAGAAAGTAAAGTCTTGCTCTTTAATTGTACCTACAGGTAAGCCTATTGTAAGGCTTACCTGTAGATACTGTAAATATCTCCTAAACCTGCAGCGTTTAGGCGATATTTACTATATACGCTGCCGACGACGTCATCGGAGCATGCACACTGAAAGGACAGCCAGCAGATTTAATAGATGGAAAGTTGAAAAAATGACTGAAGGTCTGCTTTAAAATGTGTATGTCACCATTAGTGAGCAGCAGAGATATACAATAAATATTATTAATATCAGACCCTAACTAAGCATTTCAGATTGTGAAGGCAAATTCCTGATGCCCCTGTACAAAAGGATGAATGGCTCAGGTTTATATATGTGAACTGACAAAAGATGCAAGCCACTAAGGTGTTGCATTTAATAAATGGTGAAAAGCCGGTGATTAGCCATGATAAGACTGTTGTATGCTATAAATATCACTCGCGCAAAGTATAAAAGACAAAACTAGATGTAAATAAAAAAGTGGATTAGCAAATGCCAAATACTAGGATGCTGCAGCTTAATGGTAAATTCTACCCATGTGCTAAACTCTTCTAATGTTTGCTGTGCTTCCTCGTAAATACATACCGCGTGTTATTACAAAAATCCAAGAAAAGTGCGAATGTGCTATTTAAATCAATTATTCTTACAGCAACATATTCCTCAGTTCATATAATACATACAGATACTTATAAATATAAAGAAAGTAGAAAATGGCTCCAATCCATAGATTCAAAAGCAAGTATGTTGTCAGTGAAAGTGGTAAGTAAAAGTTCATCAAAATTAGCCAAATGGAAAGTGCTCTGTACTTATGCAATTGCCACTGCAAATCCAAGGTGAGCTTATGCCAAGGCAGGTCTACAAGGCCTGTGTATGTATGTTAGTCCACTCGATGGTATGGAGTCCCTCTCATTAGGTCTTGTTCATGGGAAAAAAAATAACATAGCAGAAATGACATAGCGTGATACTGTTTATTAAAAAAACTTTAAAAAACTAAATTCCACTCACATGATAAAGTGCCATATCCTGGAACTGGGAATGATCTGCCAGCAGTATAGTCTGTGAAATCTGTGTTCACCTCTGCTCCACACTTCCCTGGAGCCAGCATGCGTTTGACTCGGTGAAAGTGACGTCAAACGTGACCTGTGAGCCCGTCCCCTACGTGTTTCGTCATCATGACGTCATCACTTCAATGCAGTGATATAATATGCACAAGGCACATAGAAAACAAATATTTTATCACCTGGCTGGTGGCAGTGGTGGTAGGGTGTTAAGACAGGAAAGTGCTGTAGAGTGATGTCAGCTAAGATAGGGGCAGGGGGTGAAAAGTGACCAGGTTAGCTTGGGGTGCAAGTGGCAGGGGAGCAATGTCAGCTAGGAGCAGAGGCCAATGAAGGGAGCAGCGGCATGCACAGAGGCAGCAACTGAAGCTCTGAAGAGCTGAGTCTGGGCTCAGCCTGATCTACAGTGCCAGTTTCAGAGCCAAGAGCAGGGCGATCCCCACTGCCAGCTGCAGAACCAGCAGCAGCCTACAGTGTAGGCCTCAGAAGCCAGGGATAAAGCAAACTGCACTGTCTGCTGCAAAGCCTAGTAGCCAGCTGATCCCCACTGTCTGCTGATTCTGCACAGAGAGATCGTAGTACAAGTCATTCCTGAGGAATAATCTTTGATACCTCAATGTGGATCATGAGTTTCCTCACACTGGATGCAGTTGTAAAACTTCAAAAGCATTCCCTGTAATCTTTTCTCTGCCTATTGCCGTTATGTTCCACTGCTGTTTATTGCAGCTTCTCACTGCTGTTTATCGCAGCTTCTTAAAAATGACAATTTACAGTTTATTAAACAGCCTCAGGATAGCAGTGAGGCACCACCTTGAGGTAGACTTTGATGGGATTTGGTTTTAAGTTTGATGTTTTCAGACTTTTGGATGGATTTGATTAATGCCCCTTCAACTGAACCCTGACACACTTACTCATCCCTACTCAGGAGTAATTTCTACAAAATTACTCAGAGTATCTACTCATAAACCTGGATCTGATCCTGACTGAAGCAGCCTTAGTATACTCAAACAAATATGATTTAGCAGCAACATCTTCACTAATTTTGTCACATCTAACTTCATCCCACTGAAGTCCAAAACAACGAGGGCTCCTACGCTATATTCCATCACTCCCAAAAAACTTGTAACACTTAAACCTCGTACACATGGGACGACGATCGTACGACCACAGAAAGAACGTTCAGGTGCATGTAATTAGCATTCGGCCGTTCCTGACTTCGGAGCATGCGTGTTTTGCACAATACAACTTGTTGTACCAACTGCTCTGTACACACGATACAACTACCGTATGACTGCTTGTTGGTACGACCAAGTTTTCTAGTCTGCTCATACAACTCCCCTTGTACGACCGTCGTATGTTGGCTGTTCTAATCGCGCATACGAACGATCGATTTCGCATACAACGGTCGTTCATACGACCTGTTGTATACGATCGTCGTCCCGTGTGTACAAGGCTTTACTCTTCTGGTAGGAAGGCCTTACAGTCGGGGGGGGGGGGGCTGGGAACCTTTGGCTTGGGGGGTGAACACAACCAAGTGGCCCTTTTATGGAAGGGACAGAATCCCTGGTGCTAAAAAAAAATACCTTGACCAGTGTGGAAAGGTGTTGTAGTGATTGTTTGGCTTCGTAAAAGACAGTCAGGAACGGCCGGATGCTAATTACATGCACATGAATGTTTTTTCTGTGGTCGTACGATCATGTAGTGCAGTCAGTATGCAAGTTACATTATCCAACATACGATTTGAGACGATCGTACGTACGATCGTCATCCCATGTGTATGAGGCTTTAGAGCATTTAGCCCAACATATCTTTTTATTATTGACCGGGGGGCAATTGCCCCCCAACCCACTCCTCCCCTATACCTACAGTTGGCAAAATTAGGGAAGGTCTTCATAGAGCAAAGGAAGTTGTTATATTTGGTGTCTTAACCATTTATGATTGCATGATGGGGTTCTGTAGTCATGAGCTACTCTGATTCTTTTCTCTGTTCACACTCAATGTCTTCATGTGTCTTGTGTACTGTGAGATCCTGGGTTTTATTTGTTTCTGTAAAAAAATATGACCTTGAAAATACATGGAATGTAATAGCTCTAAAATAATGCTAACTGCCTCCACCTGAAACAGCTAAAGGAAAAAAATCACTGAAAGCCTGAAATGCTATATCTTTTATATAATAAAATATTTTTGTATTAATATTTGCTGTGCCATCCCAAATATTCTGTGTGATTCTGAACAGTGTACCAGACATATTTATTAACAGGGTTGATTGTGATTGCTATAAATATTCCTTGCAAAAAATTGTTCTATGGCGTAATTGAAATATATTCTAGATATTTGTTTTATATTTGATAAACAATGTTTATTAATGTTTAGTAAATTTGTATTGCACATAAATGTTATAAGTAGAACTAAAATTGAAACTTAATTTATAGTAAAGGTCCTCCTCCCCAATATCCATGGTTGATAAAACAGCAGACCTGATATCAGATGTTCCTTTTCAGCAGCTGCTCTTCATATCATTTTCCTCTGGGCCAGCTGAGTGCAGTATTGCACCTATGCTAGTGTACTGCATAGGCTTCTTAGCTGAGGACCGGACAATCAATGGGCATCCCGTAGAAATCTATCTAGCAGACTAGTGCAGGAGCAATACTGTGCTCATTTGGCTTGAAGTAAAAGATCAATCAGAAATTTTTACATAGATTTTCTGATCTTAAGCCTGCTTCTGCTTTTTTTTTTAAATTCCCTGTAGATGTAGGGTCTTTTAATGAAAATTAAAACAAAACTGACCTCCATTTACCAAGTAATATATGTATTAAAAATATCCTTAAATTATTTTAAAAAGTATCTCAGTCAGTCTTTACATTGGCCTCTTGTAGTTCCTGGACAATACAATACTAGAAAATGAAGGGGCAGCAGTGCCAGCAAATCAGGCTTTGCTACATGGCACAGTACTCAGATAGTTAGTGGATAGGAGGAAAAAGCATTGGGCTGCACATGGGCGTAACTATAGAGGTCGCAATTGCGACCCGGTGCCATGCTCCAGGGGGCTCATTCGTCTCCCCTGTACACTTGGATAGGAGGGGCGGCGGGTCGGCATATAGAAGAACTAATGCCATCCATTTTCCTCCTGCAGCCGTTGAAAGCATGCTTCCCCTCCTCTCCCTTCCATAGGTATTCATCGGTTGCAGGAGGAAAATGGAGATGATCGGTTCCTCTATATGCCTCCCCTCCTATTCAGTTTACTTGTCTCCTGCTGCCCCCGGGCCCCGTGTGCTCCCCTGCCCCCCCTCTTCCCTGCAGTGCTGCTGGCTTTCCCCCTCCTCTCTCCAGCCGACTGCTGTGGGGAATGTGTCAGGATGGAGAGCAAGGAAGGGGTTGGCAAATATGTAATTTACCCCTTCCTTTTCTGAATGAACAAAGTCAGTGATCGGTACTGATCCTCCCTGTGTCCATTCATAACTGAAGCATAGTAAACTGTGTTTACTATGTTTTTGTTTGTGAATGAACAGGAAGCTCTGTATAGCACTATTCCTATACCATTCTGTGCAGCTGAGGCAGCAGAGATGGAGATTGAGGGCTATGTTCTCTCTCTCTCTCAAAGTTGATCTATCAGAGGTCTGTTTAGACCCCTGATATTTCACCAAAGCCCCCCTAAGGCTCCTAAAAAAGTTTGTAAAAAATAATAAAAAATAAAATTATAAGAAAAATAAAATAAAATAATATGGTAAAAAAAATAGTAAAAAATATTTTTTGGGTCGTAATAAAGGGCCCAGGGTGGTAGTAAAGGGCCCCAGGCTCAGAGGGAAGGGCACTGGCCGGGGATCAGGGGGGTCCTTCGTGGTTTCTTGCATCGGGCCCTGAAGGTTATAGTTACGCCTCTGGGGTTGACCTTACCAGCATGTTGCCATGCCAGGGTAGTCCTTGGCTAAGCTGTATTGCTTTAACTGCAGTAGAGAAAAATGTCATCAGATCCTGGATGTGCTGCCATCAAGAATGTCTGAGTTATAAAACTATGTGAACAGAATTACATTTTTCACTTGTAAGACTGATAAATTGCATTAGATGTTTGCATTAATTTCTGGGCTGAATACTTTCTGGCTTGTATTTTTTATGATTACTAGTTTGTGTTGAAGGGTTGTTTGCATGCACATAGGCGTCATAATTTACTGATGTTATCCTTTACTATGTTGACCAAAGCTGTGTGTAAAGACCTTGTGTAATGTTGAGCATAGGCATATAAAGGTGTGTAAAGGTATAGACAAGTACAATTCTTCTTCTTTGCCAGTGTTGTAATATTCTCATTTATACTTGCGTAAACGTACTTATAGATGTGGAGACATGCGTATGCACGTACATTGCTTCACTCAAATGTAAATTTTTTTATGGCTCTGTACTGAATGCTGTATTACTGATCTTTACTCAGCTGTTTGCTTTGTTCCATAGACAACAATGCATCTCATTTCAAATCTGTAAAAAATGTGGCATTTTTAAATTTAAAATCCTAACATTATTGCCTGCTCAAAGAACATAGGGGCATAGCTATGGGGGGATAGGGGGTCCACACCTTCCCAGAGCATCCTGATGGCCCCTTTAAGCTTAGGCTTTCTAAACATGGTAGTCTGTGTCTCCTTCATGCTGCTGATAGGACAGTACAACAGGGAAAGGATAGAGGAGGACTCTGATTAGGTGCATAGGCAGCAGACTTTGGCTCCACCCACTGGCAGGATGGCTGATAGGTGGGTAGAGGCAGTTCACAAATGTAAGTGATGATACCTTCCATTATTCTCATACAAGTTACATTTAGAATATCATTCATCCTTATATTACATAAATGTAATAAAAATGATGACGACATTTATGCTCACATCATTTGCTCGAAATATTTACACACAGTTTAATGTCAGAACAGGACTAGAAGCATTACATCCTGAAAGTTGCAGTTCTTTCACTAGTATATAAAATATAGTAAACTACACATAAAATGTCTAATCTCTAATAAAGACAGTAAGGCAGACAACAAAAAGATACTGTATGAAGCTGTTAATAAATTTCACCCTTCTTACGTCAGCTAACTTGAGCAATTTCTGTAATTCCCTGAAGCAATTTGAAATAGTTTTTTGAGTCTAAGACACTTTTCCCCCTACCTTGTCCATTAATTCATCAAAGCATTCTTCCATCACCAGTATCTAATACTTACGTATATGTGTTGTGCTATGGCTGATTCATCAACAAAATTAGTTCTTTGACGTTTGTATATATTGTGTGAGATTAAATGGTATATTAATCACAACCTGTTATAGAATGAGTACATTTTATCAAATTACCGCCATCTATCATTGGGTTCTATTCTTGCCCTATCTATTTCTTCTGCAGATTTGATTGATTATACTTTGAAAATACTAGTACTTGGAAGTTCTTTAGGCCTTTTTAGGTAATAAACTGTATATACCCTACTGTGCAAAAGCTTTAGGCAGTTGTGAAAAAATGCTGTAAATTAAGAATGCTTTCAGAAATCGAGGGGTTGCTAGTGTATTTCTATCAATGAACAAATTGGAATGTAAATTAACAGAAGACAAATCCAAATCAAATCAATATTTGGTGTGACCACCCTTTGCCTTCAAAACAGCATCAATTCTTCTAGGTACACTTACACACAGTTTTTGATGGAACTCGGCAACTAGGTTGTTCTGAACATCTTGGAGAACTAATCACAGATCTTCTGTGGATTTAAGCTGTCTCAAATCCTTCTGTCTCTTCACATAATGCCAGACAGACTCGATGGTCTTGAGATCAGGGTCTGTGGGGGCCAAACCATCACATCCAGTACTCCTCGTTCTTCTTTATGCTGAAGATAGTTTTTAATAAAATTGCCTGTATGTTTGGGGTTGTTGTCTTGTTGCAGAATATTTGGAGCTACCACAGGCCTTTAGGATGATATGACTTGATGGATAAGGAACTGCCTGTATTTCGCAGCATTGAGGACACCGTTATCCTGACCAGTCTCCAACTATTTGCAGAAATGCAGCCCCAAACTTGCAAAAAACCTTCACCGTGCTTCACTGTTGCCTGTAGACAATCATTATTGTACTGTTCTCCAGCCCCTCAGCAAATAAACTGAATCTTGCTATAGCTAAATATTTCAAATTAGATTCATCAGTCCAGAACACCTGCTGCTATTTTCCTGCACCCCAATTCCTATGTTTTCATGCATAGTTGAGTCTCTTAGTCTTGTTTCCACTTCAGAAGTATGGCTTTTTCGCTGCAATTCTTGCATTAAGACCTCTTCTGGCCAGATTTCTCCAGACAGTAGATGGGTGTACCTGGGTCCCACTGGTTTCTGAAAGCTCTGTGCTGATGGCACAGCTGGACATCTTCCAGTATCGAAGGGAAGTAAGCATGATGCGTTTTTCATCTGCTGCATTAAGTTTCCTTGGCTGACCACTGTGTCTACGGTCCTCAGTGTTGTCCGTTTCTTTGTGCTGCTTCAAAAGAGAGTGAACAGCACATCTTGAAACCTCAGTTTGGTTTGAAATCTTTGCCTGGGAGATGCAGTATAACTAGCTTGTGTCTCGTTGCTGTGTTCAGTCTTGCCATGATGAATGACCTGTGACATGACTCTGTATTCCACAACCTCACCTTAGCAGAGTTTGACTGCTCATCCAGTTTTAAGCCTCCCACATAGCTATTTCTGTTACAGTTCATGACTGTGTTTCAACCTACATATGAAAATGATTATTAGCCCTTGCTTGGTATAATTGGTTAATCATACACCTAACTCTAATCCTACAAATCCCAGACTTTGTGTGAAAGAAGAGACAATCTACAAATAACTAATATTTTTGTGTCATATAAATACTGAAAAGTTAAAGTTTTATGAAACCTTCAGCAGTAAATATAAATGTGGAAGCATACCTCACATTCATGCTTGTTGTTTGCTGTCCCCTTTTTGTCACTGGCTGGAAAAAACACAGTTTTCATTCCAGATATCCATTCCTGCCTATAGGGTGTCTCCACTCCTGTGCAGGGTATTCTGGAGCCACTCTGGTATGTGCAATCCTGGGACTACACCTGTATCTGAAAACACACACAGGCAGCACAGAAGTCTTTTATTCTAGACCACACCTTGCACTCCCTTGCGCCTCCTACCAGCACTTTGATTGACAATAACTCTGTTCTAAGTTCCCCCAACTAGCGATGTGCATGCTACCACATGACTAACTATACACAGTGCAGGCACTCCCTGACTAGATGTTCAGGGAAGGAATGCAAAGATGCTCAGAACAAAGACATTTTTGAAGGGTCTAGTGTAAGTGTTCGGAGCCAAATGCAGGAAAATAAATTTATAATTGTAGTGCTACCCCTGTAAGGGCCGTGGGTAATAGCTGATTTTTCCTAAATAATACTGAGGCTGCCCATTCTCACAAGGATCAGTCCATGCACATCAGATCCAATAACTCAGCCTAGGGGATGACTTTGATATATATTGCTTGAAGAACTTTAAACATATCAGAACAAACAATCACTGCTCCCTTGATTACATTTTTGTAGCATCCTATGCTAGGAGGGTGCTACATAATTACAGCTAGTGACATGGAGCTAAAAAGGAAAGGATAGTTGTGCATTTAGGGTTTAATGCTACTTTAAGCAATCTAACAGTTTAATGTGCTCTTTTATCCTACTTGTTGCAGTCCAACTTCTTCCCAGGGCTAAATTCATGATTGAAGCCTTTCTCAATTCCAGTACTTACAACAGATTCATTATTGAGTATGGATTAGTTTGGCATTGGAGTGACAGAATTATATTCCGCACATCATCCCTGAAAAGTTACAATTAGAACAGCCAAGAGAACAGTTTGGGACTTTAAGGGTGCCAGCAATCAATGAGAAACAACTGTATAAACTGTATAAACCATTCAATTTATTATAGTCGATTAAAAAGCAATGAGTTATGGTTCTGGGTAAAATTACATCAAAAATGTATACATATCACAATACAGCTATTTTGAGTCCATAACAGCGATGGTTGGAGCAAGATGTTTGATCCCAATATATTTTGCCAATGTTGGCTTCCTCAGGGGATATCACAAACCATAGTGTTTTACAAAACTCTAATAGAGACAAATTCCAAAGTCAGACAGTATTCACAAAATCATTATTCATTACTATATCAATAATCATAAAGCAATTATTCACTCTGCCCAAAACCTCCAAAGACTTACCCACAGGTGACCAGAGAAATGCCTCCAAGTGAGTCCACATGGACCATGGGAGAGAAGCTCTGTGCGACCACAGGGGATACAAGTAGACCAGGCTACATATGAAACACTAAAATGTATAGGTATTGACCATAAAGGAGCATATTTGGACAATCAAACTATCATCAATAATTTATTCTTACTAATGTGATTAGTGTTTCTTAAAACATGAAACGGGCGCCAAAATCTGATTGGATGATCAAAAGTTGCTCATCTCAGACAGACCACTGCAAAAACAAACATGCGAGAGGTGTATACTAACAACAATAGAACTCACATGGGATTGGTACAAATTTAAACAAAGTATTGAAATAGACTAGTAAGGGAAACCCCTTACAGCGAATGCTCACTAAATCTCTCAAGAGACTACAAAGGTCTGCAAGGTTTGGCAAATATACAGTATCTCACAAAAGTGAGTACACCCCTCACATTTGTGTAACTATTTTATTATATCTTTTCATGTGACAATACTGAATACATTACACTTTGCTACAATGTAAAGGAGTGAGTGTACGGCTTAAAGGTCTCTAAAATCCACCAGCTCCGTGATTTCATCATGGAGGAGTGGAAGAGGACACCAGTGGCAACTTGTAAAGCTCTGGGGAACTCCATGCCCAAGTGGGTTAAGGCAGTGCTTGAAAATAATGGTGGTCACACAAAATATTGACACTTTGGACCCAATTTGGACATTTTCACTTAGGGTTGTACTCACTTTTGTTGCCAGCAGTTTAGACATTAATGGCTGTCTTCAGCTATTTTGAGGGGACAGCAAATTTACACTTTTATACAATCTGTACACTCATTACTTTACATTGTAGCAATGTGTCATTTCTTCAGTATTGTCACATGAAAAGATATAATAAAATATTTACATAAATGTGAGGGGGGTATTCACTTTTGTGAGATACTGTATAAGGTGCTTATAGGTGCATTACAAGGTGCTGTTTTAACCAGTTGCCGACCACCGGCAACTTGGCTCGATATCGCATATCACCTCACCTGATAGAGGCTACGAGATCATGGATTGTAAGTGCACGACGAAACGTTAGGGGCGTGGCTATGCAACGACTCTAAGCCTATAGCTGGATGTGTGCCAAAGGCGTCACAGAGTGAGATGGATGCTGATTCCCATTGAACGTGAACGGTAACAGACAGCCTACGATTGTACACAAGTGATCTTCAGTTTTAATTAATATAAGCGCAATTTATTTTAAATAAAAGAGTGTTTTTATGCTATGAGAGGCTCTTTTTGCTTATATTCCCTTTAATTAACCTGCCTGGAATATGGGGAGTGGAAGCTGATACTTGTTTATGGAGTGTTTCTCCTTTGATAAGTTGATTTCACTGGACATCTGGAGTGGGGGTGGATGCCTGCGAGTCTTATACTAAGTTATTTCCTTTTGTTCAGCTGATTATTGCTGATTATCTGGTAAGCCTCAGTGATTTTTGGTTTATTTGCACTTTTGCACATCGGTGGAGGAAGAGTTGTTGGTGTCGTATTTATCTCAACACGGTGTGACACTATGGACTTTTGGATTGTTTAACCACTTCAATACCAGGCACTTAGAACACTTCCTGCCCAGACCAATTTTCAGCTTTCAGTGCTGTTGCGATTCGAATGAGAATTGCGCGGTCGTGCGACGCTGTACCCAAACAAAATTTTTATCATTTTGTTCCCACAAATAGAGCTTTCTTTTGGTGGTATTTGATCGCCTCTGCGTCATTTCTGATCACCGCTATAAACAAAAAAAGACCAAAATTTAAAAAAAAACAAAAACATTTTTCTTTGTTTCTGTTACAAAAATTTGTATAAAGTACATTTTCTCCTTCACTGATGGGCACTGATGTGGCTACACTGATGGGCACTGATGAGGCTACACTGACGGGCACTGATGAGGCAGTACAGATTGGCACTGATGAGGTGGCACTGATAAGGTTGCATTGATGATGGGGCACATATACAGCACTGATGGGCGGCACTGACAAGCAACACTGACGGGCACTGATACGTGGCACTGATGGACACTCATAGGCGGCACTGATGGGCACTGATAGGTGGCACTTTTAGGTGGCACAGGTGGGCACTTTTAGGTGGCACAGGTGGGCACTGATAGGTGACACAGGTGGGCACTGATAGGTGTCACATTTGGGCACAGGTGGGCACTTATAGCTGGCAGTGGTGGGCACAGATGCAACAAGCACTGTTAGGGATGGCACTGGCAGGCATACATGGGCACAGTGCCATCCCTACAGTGCACAATAATGCCCTTACCTGGTGATCTAGTGGGGGCTCCCTTGTGGTCCTGGGCGGCCTCTGATTTAATTCCCTGGTGGTCCTGGGCGGCCTGTGTGAGCTGTCTGGCGGGGGGGGGGGCTCCCTGGTGGCCCTGATCCGGCTCCCTGGTGGTCCAGTGGGGTGATCCTGTGGGTGGCTGCGCTGATAAATGTTCAGCGCGGCCCCCCCTGTCAGGAGAGCAGCCGATCGGCTCTCCGCTGCTCAGGTCTGCAGACCTGAGCAGAGGAAAAGCCGATCAACGGCTCTTCCTATTTACACTGTGATCAGCCGTAATTGGTCACGGCTGATCACATGGTAAAAGGCTTTGGATCGAAGCCTTTTACCTCAGTCGGTAATGCGGTGGGTCAGCCTGACCCACGGCACCACCGATCGCCAATAGACGTCCAGTCAGGATAATGAGCCACGGCGGGAAGTGGTTAATTAAGCACAGATTCATATTAACGCGCACTTTTTTAAATGTTTGTATACGTTTATTTTTATGTCTATATGCGCTGCTGTGAACACTGACTTTTATAAAAAGTAAGAAATATTGTTTTTTTTCAAAATTGTCGCGTTTTTTGTTTATAGTGGTATTCAGAAGTGACGCAGAGGTGATCAAATACCGCCAAAAGAAAGCTCTATTTGTGGGGAAAAAAAGGATGCCAATTTTGTTTGGGTATAACGTTGCATGACCGTGCAATTGTCAGTTAAAGCGACACAGTGCCAAATTACAAAAAGTGCTCTGGTCCTAAAGGGGGAAACCCTTCCGGGGCTGAAGTGGTTAAAAGGTGCTGATAAAGTGCTAACAAAGTCCTTAATACAAAAGTGCTTAATTATGTGCAATAATACAAATTGTAAATAAAATAAAGTCTCTTTCTTTATAGAAAAAGTGCTTCTGTGCTCAAGTGCTTCTTTAAATTCATGACTCTTGTGAACAAGTCCGCGTGCCGCTGAAGTCAGACCGCACTCACCAGATATGTGGGACTCTTATGTCATATGACAAAAAGAGTCTTACGAGCTTGTAGGTCCCTTGCAGGTCACTTGCAAGGGTCTCTGGTGTTATCTGCATACTTATCATCCTTCAAAACACTCCTCCAAACTCTGGGCCTCAGATCATATTTTGTGCAGGTGTTCCACTTGTTAAAAAGAAACTCCACATGGCGTAAATTCCTTGGGATAATTTATTTAGGCATATTCCACAATTAAAATAACAGCGTATAATGCTATATTGCTAAAAACGACCCCTCATGTCTCTAGAGATAGTGGACGCCTATGGAATCCTTGGCATGTGTTCCACTTCCCAGGCCGGTAGTGACGGGAGTAACATCTTGACATGTTTCATCACTCTTCAACATTTAATTTATATATCCAGTGGGTTTCTAGCTGTAACAAAATCTGATCACTACTCTCCCCTCTCTCATGTGCAGGTATATGTTCGAGCACAATAAATTTAACCATATGTGTATCAAAATTATGTTGCAAGCCCACATGTCGGCTAATTGCCGTTTCCATGAGGCATTTGCAAATTGAATTGATATAATCTTTAATTTGTTTGTGAAAATGGCGTTTAGTTTTTCCCACATTAAAATTACTGCATAGGTATTTTGCCAGGTACACCACACCTATAGTTTGGCAGGTCAATCTACATTTAATAGAGTGAACTTGTCCATTTGGAAGGATACATTCTTGACTGTTTAAAATGTATGGGTACATATACAGATTTACCTCATGAGAATGTGTCACTTTGTTGCGAATGGCTGAGTATCTGATCCTGAAAATGGCTTTTAACTAAACGGTCCTTCAAAGAGGGCGCTCATTTATATGTGATCTCTGGATAGGATTTGATATGTCGATTTATCATAGGATCAGCTGTTAAAAGTAGAGTTGAGCGAACACCTGGATGTTTGGGTTCGGCCGAACTTCGCGGAAACGTTCGGGTTCGGTACCGAACGTTACCCGAACTTGACCCCGGACCCCATTGAAGTCAATGGGGACCCAAACTTTTCAGCACAAAAATAGCTGTAAAAAAGTCCTGGAAAGTGCTAGAGGGCTGCAAAAGGAAGAAAAATGGGAGATGTTATTAGATCTGCAATCTGTCCCTCAAAGCAGTAGTAATCTCTACCTAGTCCAGTATCAGATCGTTCTGTAATCAGATCGTTCTGTAATGCAGGATGAGAGATCGTTCTGTAATCAGATCGTTCTGTAATGCAGGATGAGATGTTATTGTTATTAGATCTGCAATCTGTCCCTCAAAGCAGTAGTAGTAATCTCTACCTAGTTATTATCACTGCAATCTGTCCCTCACAGCAGTAGTAGTAATCTCTACCTAGTTATTAGATCTGCAATCTGTCCCTCACAATCTGTCCCTCACAGCGCCGGCAGCATCCCCTCCCTACACTAACCTGAGAACATGTGACATGCAGCACTGTGACTCCAGCCTCATATAGAGGCTGGGTCACATGATGCACTGGGCAATCACAGCCATGCCATTAATAGGCATGGCTGTGATGGCTTCTAGGGAAAATCAGTGAAACGCTTGTTGATTGGCTTCCCTGCAGCTATTCAACATGCGTGATAAAATACCAGAACCCAGAACCCGAACCCGGACTTTTTCTCAAACGTTCGGGTTCGGGACACGGACACCCGAAAGTTCGGTACGGACCCGAACTTTACAGTTCGGGTTTGCTCAACTCTAGTCGATACCAGTCTCTATTCTCCAGAATATTTAAGCACATCCTTTCGTACTGATTGATGTTCATAACTACAAGGTTGCCCCCCTTGTCAGCTGGTTTGATAATTATCTGACAGTTATTCTGGAGGGATTTGATGGCTTGTTTTTGTTTGTAAGTAAGGTTGTTCGGACTTCGTATTCATATTTTTTTCAATTTCTGTTCTTACTTGCTGGACAAAGGCCCAGGTATGAGGATTGTTACTGAGTTGTGGAAAGGCCCTAGATTTGGGTCTGAAAGACACTGGTGCGGGAAAGGTCACTCATGCCTGGCCCTGAGGAGGCAAAGGGCATGTTCCCACCACGTGACCCTCCTCCCACAGATCCATCAGATCATCCAGTGCTTTAAGTTCACCCAGAGTACAGCTGGATGTAGACCGAGACTGTTCAAAACTAGTGTCTACTGAGCCAGACGAGGAGTCATTATATATATATAGCACATTGTACATTAGCCTTCTGGCAAACAAATTAATGTCTTTAATAATTTGAAACTTGTCAGCATCATGTTGTGGACAGAGGCTTAAACCAAGTTTGAGCACCTGAACCTCGTCATCCGATAAGGGGACAGAGGAGAGATTGATAATCTCTAATTCTGTGTCTCCATTAGTTCCTTGGTAGATGGAGTGTCCGGAATCTGATGCGGAGACTGGTCCAGTGCTTTCAAAAAATGGGAGCTATTTTGGTGTCCGTAGAAGGTGTGTTGGTAGAGGGTAAAGAGATAGTGTTGGGGTCACTCACCTTGTTAGACATGGCTGAAGCCACAGAAGGAGGAGGAAACAAAGTAAGTGCAGTGGTGCCAAGTGCTGAGTTGGAAGAAGGCAATGGTATGTGAAAAATATTGAAGATAACTAATATTTTAGATATCTTAAAGGCGTTTCTGGATGAAAAGTATTGATAGTCAGACTGACTTAAAAACAAAGTGTGAATTTACTGTCACACAGTTGGCATCATAAATACAATGTAAAAAGTATAACAGTCCAGTTCAGTGTAGGTAAAAATATATGAAAATAAAATAAATGGTTATAAAGATTTGTAAAGCTTAAAAATCATGGCTGCTTTGGCATGTGTTTCTTCCACGTGCTTCTCGTCTCCTTGCTTTCTAGTGTCAGCAAGAAGCAGGAAATGACGTTCTTAGACTTCTGAGAGAAGGCAGCTGTTCCAAATTGTCAGAGGGTATATGAACAGACCATGTGTGGAATTGTCTGAACATTGGTCACCCTTGTCCTGTGTGTGTGTGTCCTGAATATTGATCTCTTGTCCTTTTATGCTTCATGTAGACATCATAACTTCAAAGTGCAAAACCTTGTATGGCACGCATTAATTTCTGGTAACTTCAGCAATTTGTAATTCAGGAGGAGGTACTAACTCAGAGTCATATATGGACTTTGATTGACAAGCCCACACTCTATTCTTGTTTTGTAATGTGCTGATTATGTAATGTCATATAACCGAAAGTACATATTAACAACTTATACAACATTAAGTAAATACATACAAATACTATTAATTATGACTGAGATTACACTAGTCCAAACTAACAGCATTTAAACAAACATATGTATTATTCCTCTAATTACATAGATCCTGTCTATTCCTGACTTCCCATGACATTCTATACCAGATACCTTATATGTCATACTCAGGAAATATAAATTGCATATATAAAGTGCTAAAAGTGCATTTACATGTAAACAATAGTGCAAAGAAGTTGTGCAATGTAAACCACAATATTGATTAAAGTGCTATTAAACATAAGTTATATTGTGCAAACAGTGCAAATATTTTCAATATGAGTCCATAAGCCACCATGCAAGTAGTTGGAAGGGTTCAAAATAGCAAGAGTCCTGTCACCAAGTGCTGGAAGGAAGGAAGCATCCGTGACACCCCACACTCTATATCTCTGAACTCTTTCCAGAAAAATATGACTACCTATCTCAAGGATAGTCAGTAAACACAGGCAGATAGCCTCTGCAGGCAATTCCCACAGATGGAATGACTAAGCTCTCATAAGCGACTGTAGACTGAGCGACACAGTATAGAGAAGTGCTTTGTATAGTTTAGCACAGGACGGCAAGGAGTTGTTTTTGCGATTTTGTTTGTTTTATGACTTGCAACCTTTTATTAAATAAAACTGGCAACACGCCAGACTTAAGAAAGTTTGCATTCAAACTGCCTTTTTCCCAGGAAAGGCGATCCCCACAAGCTAATCTCCCACACATGGTAGATTCAGCGGGCACCTTTCCAACATGGAGGAGACATTGAAGGCCTTGCTACAGGCTACTGCGGCCCAGCGGGAGACCAACCTCCATGTCGTACAAGCTGCTGCAGCGCAGCGGGAGGAAAGTCGCCAGGCCACTGCAGCACAGCAGAAGGAAATTCGCCAACAGCAGGAGAAAATTCACCAACTGCACGAGGCGAATGGACAGGCCGCTGCAGCACAGCAGGAGGCGAATCATCAGGCCCTGGCGGCACAGCAGGAGATGAATCGCCGGTTTATGAAGGCTCTAGTGGAGTTAGAGCCTCCCATGGCAGTGGAACCAAAGTTGGTACGCGCCTCTTGCCACCTGCAGAAGATGACACCTGCGGATGACGTGGAGGCGTACCTCACAACTTTTGAACGAGTCGCTCTTGGCGAAGGATGGCCAAAAGAACAATGATCGGGACTGTTAGCACCTTTTCTCACAGGTGAGCCCCAAAAGGCCTATTTTGATTTGGAACCCGATAAGGCCCAGGACTATGAGTCTCTAAAAACGGAGATACTCGCACACCTGGGTGTCACCATGGCAGTCCGGGCTCAACGGGTGCATCAATGGACCTACTGCATGGACCAGCCACCCCGCTCCCAAATGTTTGACTTGATCCATCTCACGAGGAAGTGGTTACAGCCAGAGACTTTGCAAGGCCCTCAGATTGTGGAGCGTGTGGTTATGGACCGGTATCTGCGTGCGCTCCCTGCTACTTTGAGGAAGTGGGTCAGCCACGGGGACCCCAAAATGGCAAACCGACTGGTGGACCTCATGGAGAGATACAGTGCTGCTGAGGACTTGTTGCACCCCTCTGCTCCCCACTCCAATGTATCTAGGGGTGAAAGGTCGGTTCAGGGGCATGGGTAAGTTTGATAAGACTGCTACAGCTAAAGAGACTATGGGTTCTAGACCTGGAGACTGGCCAAAGTAGCCAGGAAGGTCTTGGGGACCCTTGAGAGGACTGGGTATAGAGCACACACAGTGCTACCGGTGTCATGCATTGGGACATATTGCTGCCAATTGTCCTCTAAATGATGAATCAAGGCAGTGTGGTAATGCTTATATGAAAAGACGCATATCTCTTTTTGCACAGGTCGCATGCACGGCATCACGTCAGGGTTTGCATGCAAAAGAAAATGTCTGTCATTTCTGTTGTTGGGAAGCTAGCCATTCCACTGCTTGATTTGGGTACTGTTGTGACTTTAGTCAACAGCACTTGTGTGTAAACCCTGCAAAATGACACCATAGCACAATCGGGGTCATTTGCATCCATGGGGACACTCAGGACTACCAGACTGTGGTGGTTGAGATTGACACCCCTTGGGGCAGGGTGACACAAATCCAGTGGGGGTGGTACCTTCACTGCTTCATGAGGTCATGGTGGGGAGGGATTTTCCCCGTTTTTGGAGGTTATGGGAAGGCACAGAGAGTTTTGAGCAGTGGTTCTCAACTCCGGTCCTCGGGATCCACTAACAGGCCAGGTTTTTAGTATTACCTTGGGGAGATGCAGACTAGAATACTGCAATCACTTAGCAGCAAATTATATCACCTGTGATGTATTTCAGTTCTCCTGCAAACCTGGCCTGTTGGTGGGTCCCGAGGACAGGAGTTAAGAACCACTGGTCTTGAGGATAGAGCTCCCCCTGCTGGGGAAGCACGGAAACTCTCACCAGGCCCTTTTTGACAAATGGAAGAAGAGACAGTTGGCAGGACCCAGAAAGGAGGAGACACACTTCCTTTTCCTGTAATGGCTGGGGAGCCGGAGGAGCTGGAAGAAAGCTCTCAGCTTGAGGTTAATGAACCGGAGAACATCTCTGACTCTAATAGTGAGAGTGGACAGAATGTGACCCCTGACTTTGAGGTCAGGAGGGAGGATTTTTGTACAGAGCAATTACGAGATGTCACCCTCATAAGAGCCAGAGAGAATGTTAAGATGATAGATGGGGAACCTGTAGATCCTAATTGAGGGGTGTCTTTCCCCTACATGGCTCTTAAAAACAATTTGCTGTATCAGGTGGTAAAACACGATGAGGATGAAGTAGAACAGCTGGTGGTTCCCAAACCCTACCGCAGGATGGTGCTAGACTTGGCCCATGGTCATATAATGGGGGGACACCTGGGTACGGAGAAGAACAGGGAGAAAATAACCCAGAGATTCTTCTGGCCCTGGCTGTATGCAGATGTCAGAGAATACTGTGAGTCATGCCCCGAGTGTCAAATGTCATCACCATCACCATAATTTCGGAGTCTGCTTGTTCCCCTACCCATCATTGACATGCCTTTTGAGAGAATTTGCATGCATCTAGTGGGGCCAGTAGTAAAGTCTGCCCGGGGCCACCAGCACATTCTGGTAATACTGGACTACACGACACATTATCCTGAAGCCAAACTCTTGCGGAATACTTTCGCTAAGACTATCACCAAGGAATTGGTCCAGGTGTTTAGTCGCATGGGGATCCCAAAAGAGGTCTTAACGGACCAGGGCACCCCGTTCATGTCCAGAGTTACTAAGGAACTGTGCAAGTTGTACAAAATCTCCCATCTCCGTACCTCTGTCTACCACCCCCAAACGGATGGACTTGTGGAGATATTTAAAAAAATATGTTGAAAAAGGTGGTCGACAGAGATGGGAGAAATTGGGATTTTTGCTACCGTTTCTCATGTTTGCCATTCGAGAGGTTCCGCAGGTGTCTATGGGCTATTCCCCGTATGAACTCTTGTATGGTAGACATCCCAGGGGACTGCTAGATGTCACAAAATAAACGTGGGAAGGAAAGGCCACCCCGTATATAAGTGTCATTGAGCATATCTCCTTGATGCAGGATCGAATCGCAGCTGTCCTGCCCCTTGCACTGGAACATATGGAGCGAGCCCAGGAAGCCCAGAGGAGGGTTTATAATTGGGGGCCAAGACCCGAACTTTCAACCCCTGGGATAAAGTGCTGGTACTGGTCCCCATTGTCGAAAGTAAATTCCTAGCCAAGTGGCAGGGTCCCTTTGAGGTTAGGGAAAGAGTAGGGGAGGTAAACTGCAAAGTTTATCAGCCAGGGAAGAGAAAACCGGAACAAATTTACCATGTTAATCTCTTAAAACCATGGAAGGATAGAGAGAGTTTACTGACCGTCTCCCCTCCTCAAAAGGACAGGGTACCAATGACCCCTGACGTCCCCTTAACCGAGTCCTTGTCTGTAACGCAACAAAATGATGTTAAGGAATTTGTCAGTAAAAATAGAGACTTTCTCCCCTTTACTCAGACAGAGTGATCCAGCATGACATAATCACGGAACCAGGTGTTCGCATAAATGTGAAGCTCTATAGAATCCCTGAGGCTAGGTGAGAGACAGTGGCAAAAGAAATCAAAACCATGTTAGAATTGGAAGTGATAGAGGAGTCCCACAGTGACTGGTTGAGCCCCATAGTGCTGGTCCTGAAGCCCAATGGCACTATCAGGTTCTGTTCAAGTGGATACCATTTGGGTTACATGGTGCCCCTGCATCATTCCAAAGAATGATGGATAAAACCTTGAGACCGCATCACTCCTACGCAGCCGCCTACTTGGAAGATGTGGTCATCCACAGCCCAGATTGGGAATCGCATTGCCCCGAGTGCAAGCTGTGATATATTCCCTTAGGAAAGCGGGTCTCACGGCCAACCCAAAAAAATGTTCCAATGGTCTAGAGGAGGCCAAATACCTTGGCCACATTATCGGTTGGGGACTTGTTAAACCGCAAACCAACAAACTAGAAGCAATCCGGAAATGGCCCCAACCTCTAACTAAAAAGCAGGTGTGTGCATTCCTGGGGATCACGGTGTACTATAGGTGCTTCATACCCGACTTTGCCACCATCGCCATCCCCCTGACAGACCTGACAAGGGGTAGAGGGTCAGTCATGGTGACGTGGAACCCTGAAGCCAAGAAAGCTTTTCAGAAGTTAAAACAAGCCCTCTGTGTACAACCGGTGCTTGTGACCCCGGACTTCACTAAGGACTTCGTGGTGCAGACTGATGCCTCTGATGTGTGTCTAGGGGCTATACTGTCCCAGATCCAAGATGGGGAGGAGCACCCGGTTGTATACCTGAGCTGAAAATTAAACAGACATGAAAAAAATTATGACATTGTCAAGAAAGTATGTCTCGCTATTAAATGGGCCTTGGAGACCCTAAAGTATTATTTGTTGGGCAGGCCGTTTAGACTGTTCACCGACTATGCCCCCCTGAAGTGGATGTGTGACAACAGGGAAAAAATAGTTGGGGGACTAGGTGGTTTTTGGCCCTACGCCTTTACAGTGGAACAGATAGTGGATGGGCGATATCATGCGTTCACTTGGAGTGGACTAGAAATAGGCCCGAGTTTTGCCAGCCACCATGGCAGTGCTGGTTCCGGCTCGGAGTTTCTGGTCCACCCAAATCCCCCTTCAGCTGCTTTAAATGACCAGGAAAATAACTCGGTGTTGCTCTGGCCTGGGACTCAGTATCACTACACTGAGAGAGCTACACCTTGGGAATTTGTTGCTCTAAAGGACTCAAAGAGAAAAGGTTTGCATTTGTTTTGTTTGGAGGTGTCTGGGACGAGCCCGACACCGTATAGAGAGGTATCCTGCTCTGTATAGTTTATCGCCGGATGGCAAGGAGTTATTTTTTGCTATTTTATTTGTTTTATGACTTTTATTTGATAAAAGGCAACCTTTTATCAAATAAAATTGGCAACCCTCCAGACTTCCAGACTTTTAAGAAAGTTTGCCTTCAAGCTGCCTTTTTCCCAGGAAAGGTGATCACCACAAGCTAATCTCCAACACATATTAATATTATGATTAATCATAAAACCAAATATATTTTGCAAGCTTGCCATGAATATAATATAACTTCTATAAGTGCCGAATTATGAATTTGGAATAATATTCTAAAAATTCCCCCTTTAAATGAATTAATATATTCAAATATCATTTGTATCACATACACACATCCTTGTATCAAATGATCGGACATAATATTCCTCAGAACTGAACCAGCTAGAAATAACTCTCCTCCTAAACTCTTTCCTCCTTACTTTAGCTCCTCTGAAATCTATCTATTCAAATTCCTAAAATAATGGTATAGATTTTAACTATGTATAAAATAATGATGACTAATATTAATAATTAATAATAATATGTGTAATAATAATAATAGTATTAATTAAAATAATTAAAGGATGTAATAATATATTTCCATATTTGTGCTAATATCATTTTTAGTTCTTTGGAAATATACTGTACATTCTAAAACTTGTCATAACTTTTTATTGTTTTTTTTTTTTAAGAGTGATATACTCTCTTAACTTATTAACAAAATATATTCTGTTTACTAAAATGATTGTGCTGTTGTAACCTAAAAGTATTCAATATATGAATAAGGAAAATAAATAATAATGATGATAATCCTAACTTAATATGAGCATTAATATCAGAATAATTAATTAATCAAAAATGGATATGTGGACACCTGTTTGAGTCCTAACTTATCTATAGTAGATACAGTTTCTTCTGATGAATTCATTCTTCATGAAATGTCTATGAAATATGTTCTTCTTTAACCACTTTAGCCCCGGATGGATTTCCCACTGTAGGACCAGAGCACTTTTTGCGATTCGGCACTGCATCGCTTTAACTGACAATTGCGCAGTCGTGTGACGTTGTACCCAAACAATTATGGGCACTTATGATGGGGCAATGTGACGGAACAATTATGATGGGGGCAGAATGATGGGTAAATTATGATGGGGCAGTACAATGGGGACAATTATTATTGGGGGAAATTATGATGGGGCAGTATGATGGAGGCAATTTTGACACACACACTCACAGCATATATATAATGTGTGTGTGTGTATATATATATCTAAATATCTGCATATGAGCAAGTGATAGAGAAAAAATTTTAAATAAGAATTACAATAACAGAGATGGTCGTATAGACAGGAGCTCCGTACCAGACCAGTCTTCGGCACCCCTGGCTCTTCTCTGCGGATCGCAGGACGGACCAAGGAGAAGCGCCAACACCCTCTGTGATCCCAGGTTTCAGCAGGACTCCCCGGGGAGCAACCCGACGACGAGCCCTGAGCCTCCACGTTGCTCAAGTACCAGCGGGGAGGTGTACCAATATGGCCACGGCCTAAGCCTCGAGTGGGGCACTGATGATCTCTCCCCCTGCATGTGCCCACTATAAGCGTGGAGAGCACGAGTTCTCAGCTTCCGGAAACAAGGGAGCTCATAATCCTAGCATCTGCCAACCCTTCCCAGCCTCTAAATGCTACTCTGAGTTACCCCAGAGAGGACCAAGATGGCCACCGGAGCGGCTTAATAGGAGGCGGAGAGCAACAAAGGGACAGGTAAGCACCTTTATAAAAGGAGTTTAAAGGGACAGCTAGATACCTCAGAACTCCTGGGAGAAGTCTGCAATACTAGCCCAGGCTTTGGGGTCCTGCCTGTTACCAAGCTTCAGCACACCCCCTACACACAGTTTGTGAAAAAGGCAGAGGAAGGGACACCATAGGAAATACTTTCCTAAATCCTTAAAGAGACATTACCCCACGAGCAGCGGTCCCCCCAGACGGCCCCAAACCCTCAGCAAATGCAGAATTTGCAAGTCAGAAGATCTCTCTCTCAGCTGTTTGCAGAGGCCACTCAATCCTCTCCTCCCGATATGGCCACCGCAGGGGCTTACTCACAAGCCAAGGCTCAGGAGGCCCACGCGGAGCACAGGCCTGTTTTAGCACCAGCCACCCTCACTCTTACACCGGGCCTTAAACCACCTTGCATCTTCCCACTGCTTCACCAGCCTCCACAGAGTCCCTCCTCCGTCACACAATGGAGGATATTCCAGTAACGCTGGCAGGTCATCTTTCTATTCCACCTGAGATCCCTAACCTCAGTCCACTAACCCAAGATCCACCACTTAACACAGCAGACTTGTTTCTCAAATTCTCAAACTTGCTGGAAAGAGGCCTTGCAAATATGGCCGCAAAAATTACAGGGGACATTAAAGTAGACTTTCACAATTTAGAATGGAAGCAATCAAACAAAAATTGGACATGACCGTCTGCAGAACCAATCAAAACTCTTCCCAGATCCAAATACTGCAAGAACAACTGGACACTGCCTTATCAAGAATCGATGATCTCGAAAACAGGTCGAGACGTTACAACTTCAGAATAAGAGGCCTTCCGGAATCCGTCAAAGAAATCACACCAGCTATCCAGGATCTGATTCAATCTGTAATCCCCAATATATCGAAACATAGGCTAGAGCTGGACAGGGCCCATAGAGCCCTAGGCCCCCCCAGAAAGGACGGTTCCCCCCGGGACGTAATAGTAAAACCACATTTTTACAGCGTAAAGAAGAGCTAATGAGAGCATCGAGGTCCACCTCCAACATCTCATGCATGGGGCACCAAATCCAGATATTTGCAGACTTGTCACCTACTACTATTCAAAAGAGGAGAGCCCTCAGACCTCTTTTGCAAGTCCTCCAACAAAAAGATCTTAAGTATTGGTGGGTGTTCCCATTCGGTGTCAAATTTATCCACAAAGGAAAAACATTCTCATTCTCAAGTCTACCGGAAGGGGAAAAGATTCTTTTGAGTTTGAAACTGATTGCACAACAAGCCCCAATGGATATATCTGACCCAGCAGGAGCCCACGCGAAGAGACCACTACCTGCAAGTCCTGTCTTCCCACTCTGGACCAAGTTGCAGAGCAAGAAACCTAAAGACAGTAGACCGCCATGATTCCCCCCTTGGACTCCGGAGGCCTCATCATAATTGGTTTGATGCTTGCTTCCCCCAAAATCAGGGAAAATAACTTTTATGGACTAATGTTTTAGCTTAAACGTTTGGTTTTCTTATTTCCTCCCCTAGGATCCTTATTACTCGGACTCCCTTTGATATAGGTTGGACATAGAGTTTCCCTTTCGATCCAGATCGGTTGAGGACCATTGTAGAAAAACGCACCATTATTGGGGTTTCAATTTACATTTGCCCTCAACCTCAGGGAGTGAGGCTTTACCCATTTGCTTGGAGCTTTAGGCGTTGTTGCCTGGCACAGGCTGATGGGTTCACCATTATCTTTTTTCGATACATCTATCCTAGTAGAATCTATAGTTTATAATGAGCCGGGGAACGCCCTGACTGGAGGGGCACCCTTGCACCTCCACTTACCCCTAGGTTTTCCACGGAACTCCTTGGGTTAAGTTGTCTGCCCAGGTTGGAGCAGACAGTTTCTCAGACCATGCACTTGAGTATGGCTGACATCCCTCTTAGGAGGGTAGGGATCGTGGGTTAGAGAGGTTTCTTCCCCCCTCGGACACCCCCCCCCCCCACTAGCATCAGTTAGGATTAACGATTTTAGTTTTTGTTTTTTCTTCTTCACCTCTTACTTTCCTCTTTTTTCCTATCTTTTGGGTCACCTAACTTTCACCCTTGTATTTGCTGATCGCAGGTGTGCTGAACTCGGGTCTTGGGTCCCGGTCGCTCCCGAGCCTTCCAATTCAGCGATGGAGGACACAAGGTTGGGGGTAAGTGATGATGTGGACATGTGCATTGTCTCCCTACGGCTTCATGGCAACTGATATCCAAAGATCTCTGAATATAGCCACACATAATGCTCAAGGCCTCAACTCCCCTATAAAGAGGAGGAAAGTCTTTGATTATTATAAATTCCTCAAACTAGATGTGGTTATGATTCAGGAGACCAATTACCCTCTTTTTTATCTAGCCAAGGCAGAATCGAAAACTAAAGGAGTGGCAATCTTGTTTTCCTCAAAGTGTGGCTTTACTCTTCACAAGGAAATTAGAGACCCAGGGGGAAGGTTTATCCTAATTAAGGGAACCATTGAGGGAATCCTATACAAATGTATTTCTTACTATGCACCGAACTAAGCCCAGGTAAACTTTTTCAAAACCCTCTTTGAATCTATCCAACCCCACTTAGAAGGCAGGGTTATTTTGGGTGGAGACTCCAATATCGCTTTTGACCAGGGTCTGGATAAATCTAGACCTCCGGGTGACCAATTAACGCGCCCATCCAAAGCGAGTCTAAAATTGGTTAAACTGATCCACACCCTCAATATGATAGATTGCTGGAGAGAGCTCAATCCAACCAAGAGAGATTTCACTCACTACTCCTCCCCCCCATGACTCGTATGCGCAAATTGACCATTTGTTAGTCCAGACCAATACGATACCCCTAGTAGTCAAATCTCTGATAAGGGATACAGCCCTTTCGGATCATTCCATAGTGCTGTTACAAATTCGCTCTGACCCTCACTATGTGAGACAGACCCACTGGAGATTAAACGTATCGATGCTCTCCGACCCCGTTAAGGTCACTGAAATTAATAAGGCCCTCAAGGAATATTTCCTTCTTAATAATGTAGAGGAGACCTCAGCAGAAACTATCTGGGTGGCCCATAAAGCCTTCATTAGAGGCAAACTAATACAAATGTCCTCACGGATTAAAAAGGAGAGAGAGGCGGATCTAGTTTGACTCGAAAAGTCCTATCTATCCCTCCAAGCATTGCATAAAAGACACCCCTCAAAAGCACTTGCAGAACAATTAATTAAAGCCAGATCAGAACTTAATATGGCCTTAACTGTTAAAGCGGAAAAGGCTATCCGTTGGAGTGGTCAGAAATTCTACACACAGAATGATAAACTGGGAACTCTTTTAGCAGCCCGGCTCTCCCCTCGGCCACACCAATTTACACTAACTAAAATCCGAATTCAAGGTCAGGGCTTATCTTCCAATCCTATGAAAATCCTAGATTCCTTCTACAGATTCTATACAGACCTGTACAGCTTCCCAACACTATGCCATAAGGCAACTGATACAATATTCCTGGATGACCTCCCCATCCCATCACTGACAGCAGAGCACAGACAAATTATGGAGACCCCTATCTCAGAGGAGGAGGTATTGGGGGTCATCAAGGATTTAAAGAGGGGTTCCACCCCGGGCCCTGATGGGCTATCGGTTCCATACTACAAGGCCTTCGTCGGGACTCTATCCCCGCACCTAACAAAATTCTTTAACTCCAAAGCCCGGGGATCCCATCTTGACCCACAGCTTAACTCTGCCTTCTTCTTGGTGATCCCGAAACCGGACAAGAACCCTGAGGAAGTAGGTAATTATAGACCGATTTTACTAATCAACAATGATGTTAAAATTTTAACTAAAATATTGGCAAACAGGCTGGGATCCACAAAGACCAGGTAGGCTTCATCTCTGGGAGACAGGGTCCAGACCAGATTCGTAGAGCAGTCGACCTGATATCCATTATGCAATCGAACTGGGAGGATAACCCCAAACAGCGAGGGATGATTATTTCGCTGGATCTACAGAAAGCTTTTGATTCAGTCTCATGGGCTTACATCCTCCCGCTCTTGGAGAGATGGGGCTACAGGGGTATCGTGTGGGTCTCAGATTCATAAATGTGGTCTCTTCACTGATGACATCCTTTTGGTCATCACCTCTCCCCATATCTCACTTCCTAACCTAAATAGAACATTAGATCGCTTTGCAGCAATTTCAGGGCTCAAAGTAAACTACTCTAAATCTCATGCGATGAACATATCTTTAGCTCCTGAAACAGTTGTCTCTCTGCAACTCTCTTTCCCCTTCAAATGGGTCCCACAGTCGCTTAAATACCTGGGGATCCGCCTAACTGCTAAATTTGTAACTTCCCTCCTTTGTACCGCAAACTTGAGGACGACTTAAAAAACTTGGTCAAATTGCAAGCTCTCTTGGTTGGGTAGAATCAATGCAATCAAAATGACGCTTCTGCCACGGGTGCTCTACTTTTTTCGAGCCCTGCCTATAGCAATTAGGAAAGATCACCTGAAGACACTCCAGAGTAAGATACTGAGATTTGTTTGGGGAGGAACGGGTTTCAGGTTCCCACAATCCAGTCTTTACTTTCATAGGAAAAAGGGGGGTATGGGTCTTCCTGTTCTACACAAATATTACCAAGCAGCAAGATTAACACAGCTTTCCATGGTCCATTTGAAGCATGAGAAGCCGGACTGGATCCAAATCGAGAGGCAGGCTGTTCCTAATTATACTTTGGATTTCCTTCTATGCAGCCCTCCGAAAAAGAGACCCCCGATTCTCGCTCCGACCTTGTCTCATTCGTTCGCCTTGTGGGACTCCTTATGGAGCCACCACGAGCTTATCTCCTCTTTGAACCCTCTAGCACATATCTTTCACAATCCGGACTTCCCTCCAGGGCTGGACATATTATCATTTAAGTGGTGGTTGGATAAGGGGCTGTACCATATAGGCATTTTTTTACCTCTTCGGGACCCATATCTCTTAGTCACTGTATAAGTAAACTTGACCTTCCGGAGTCCGAAAGATTTAGGTTCCAACAAATATCCCACTTTCTTCAGCATATTTGGAAAGATAAACCCCTCCCACCCAAATTCACGGCATATGAACTCTGGTGTTCACAAGCCAGGGAGCAAAGAGGGGGCATCTCAGTAGTCTACACATCTCTTACTTCTCCTTCCGCAAAAACCTCTTACATGGACCTTTGGGAAACTGATTTTCAGTTTTCGTGGGACTTGGAGACCTGGCATCGTTCTTTTGCTAAATCTTTTAGGGGTATCCTTAATACCTCCCTTATGGAAGCGAGTGTTAAGGTTATCACAAGGTGGTATCTCACCCCAGCCAAACTTTCCCACATTTACCCATCGGTGGACCCACTGTGTTTTAGAGGATGTTCTCTATTGGGCACTATGCCACATATATGGTGGGAATGCCCGAGGATTCGTCAGTATTGGAGGAAAATCTTTAATCTAATTGAGAGGCTGACCAACACTCAGGTCTACAGTTCCCCCGAGATAGCTCTTCTTAATGCCCACATCCCAAACCTATCCAAACCCAATAGGAGGTTAGTGCATTTCATCCTGCTAGGGGCCAAGCTTACTATTGCAAAGTCATGGAAACAACCAAAGGTCCCATTTGCAGCTACCATACGGAAAATTTCCTGGATCATGGCACATGGGAAGATATCAAGCATCCTTGCGGATGCAACTAAGCGGTTTGAGGACATTTGGGAACCATGGGTGGCCTACATAGGCATTTCTTTCATACCGGGTTTACCACGACCCACAGATGAAGCGGAAGTGGATGAAATTTAGGTGATCCCTTGTTCTCTTTTGACCCTCTTCTGGTACTTTTTTATTTTCCTTTCTTCCCTCTCTCTGTCCCCTCTCTTCCTCCTTCTCTCTCTTCATAATTGTTTAGATACCTTTGTTACTGCTTTGTGTTTATCATCACTGATAACTAGTTGACCCTAGTTTAGCAGTTTACCGATATGTTTCTAATTGGTTACCTTCCTTCCTGTTGACCTTACGATTCACCCGTAGGGGCTGGTAACTTGTAGACTTTGTTATTTTAAGAGTGGGGCAGGTCTCCTCTCTCCGGACACAGTGTGTTCCCAAATTGGGGTGTCTGGAGAGTAGGGATTCACGCTTATCGTGATGGACTCTTTATTGAGTACTTTTAAAGAAATTGTTGCTCTTAAGTTAGGTAGAAGCTGATGACGTAGAGAGCTTGGGAATCAAAAAAGTCACATGTTATTCTGATGCTGTTCTGCTGCTTAATCTTCTTTATACCTTTTACAGAGTGTCAATTTTTGATTCTGTCTGACATATGGTATCATCCTTTGTATTGTCTGTAATCGAAAATAAAACAATTCTGAAAGTAAGAATTACAATAACATTCTGTGATAATATTGTGTTTTGCAGTCATTTTTTAAAGGTATTTCTTTGGAAAGAGCTTTCTGGAAAACTTGATGTACTTGATGATGGTGTATGCTGTGAAACTTCCTGCTTTCTGGAGGGGGAAAAGAGATTTCCACAGCTAAGGGGCGACAACTTCCTCTAACCCTGCCATTGCTATGGAAACCTGACCCACAAGCTATTATACAGCTTGCACAGCACTGAACATGTGCAAGATTGGCAGGTGCATGATAGGTAGAGAGTTTGCAGGGAATACAGGAAGAGATAGACTCTGGCTTCAGGTGCCCACACAGAAGATGGCCACGGTCTGCTGGAACTTTATAAAGTAAGAAATTGATGCTGCTAACATGCTAAATGGACATAAGCATACAGCATGCCTTTACTAGAATACACTAAGAATGTAAAAGAAATGCAGTATCATTACTTTGGCATAAACAAGTTACATTATTTTTGTACTTTTTTTTCTTCAACATAAGTTAAAACATTATGGAACAATAGTTTCATGAAGTTGTAAAACTATATGTGAAATAATACTACTTTACACTTTTCTTCAAAGAGAACTTCTGTAGGTTAATGTGCTGTCCTTATCCTGTTTAAGATGGCCTAAACTATAATGCATATGTCCTGTGAAGTTTAAGTATGACAGGACGCAACACCTCCTTTTGGTCATAACACAAAACTTTGTTTTGTATCACCCCTGAGATGACAATGGACTATGCCTTTGTTCTCATCTCTATAAAATTAGAAATATGCATAACTGTTTTCTGTGTTTAAGATCTAATTCTGTTTTTTAGACTCGTCTGCAGTAACAAGTACTGGTTCAATGTCTTCCTCACTTCTTATGCTAGAAACCTGAGATAAAGACTTCTCAGATACACCCATATAAACATGTGCTGGTGTGCATTCCTTAAAATGTCTTCCTTTTACGTAAATCTGACATTTGGATGATAATAGAGGATAATAGTTGTCAGGCACCTGGTGGTAGAGTCTGACTTATGCAGGGAGTAACCACTCTTGCGCACCTGATTCAAGAACCCCTGGTACAGCAGACAGGCGGTTCCAGAGTGCAGGATGGCACGAGGGCTGACCTGGTCCACAGATGGTGATGGGATGTCCTGCATGGCTCGTGCAGCTGAATAGGGTAATGGTACAGGCTGGCTCAGCAACTGGCTGGCAACGTGGTACAGAATGGTAAAGCAGAAGGGTTGTCAAACACAGGCTGGGTTGTCAACGGTCTGGCGGCAGAGGTACAAAGAGATAATCAGAAGAGTGGTCGTGGACAAGTCGGGATCGGTGCAGGCAGATATCAATCAAGATCAAACAAGCCGGGTCACAGGTAAACAGGTACAGGTAACAGGTCTCTCAGGAACACTACACGCTGTAGAACGGACAGCACCGACTGCATGGTGCTGTCTCGTTTAAATGGATTGTTTGGCGCCACAGCATTACGCACTTGCTGCGCAAAGGAATGGGCATTCTGCGAGGATTAGTAACAGAGGTTCTCTGACACGTTTCCTGACATTGCCCCCCAAGGGGCAGCCTCCGGATGCCCAGGTGGGTTCTTCTTCCAAGCTGGTTCCTTTTAAAAGAACTGATCAATTCTTTGGCATGCACATTTGCCTCAGGCTCCCAGGAGCTCTCCTCTGGACCATACCCCTTCCACTTGACCAGATACTGCATGGAATTGCCCCTCTTCCTGCAATCCAGCATAGCTTCGACTTCAAACTCCTCCTCACCATCCACCAGAATCGAGTCCAGTGGGGCAGAGATCCATCCCAGGAAGGGATCTGGGGTCCATGGTTTCAGCAGGGTAACATGAAAGACCGGATGAATGTGTAGATATGGAGGAAGGTCAAGTTCATAAGCTACCTGGTTAATCCTCCATTTCACAGGGAAAGGACCAATGAATCTGGGTCCCAATTTCTTAGATGGGCAAGCTAGTCTTAGATTTCTTGTGGAAAGCCAGACCTAGTTACCTGGTTGGAGATCCAGTTCCCCTCGCTTCTTTTTATCAAAGGCATTTTTGTTGAGTTCCATCGTTCTGGACAGTGTCTCCAGCAGGAGTTTCTGATTTTTATTCAGGAATTCAGCAGTTTCGTGCACGGCTGGTACCTCACTTTCTGGTGTCATGCTGGGCAGAAATGTAGGGTGGTAGCCATAGTTCACCCAGAAAGGTGATTCTTTGGTTGTTGAGTGGATAGTATTATTGTATGCGGAGATATTGTTCCAGGGTTTCTTTCGTTCTCTCATAAGGCTTTCCAAAACTGGGATATGAACTGGACTCCACGGTCCGACACAATGTTAGTTGCAACTCCATGAAGGCGGACAATCTCTTTAATGAAGATTTCTGTGGTTTCCGCAGCAGTGCCCTTCATGGGGAGGAAATGAGCCATCTTTGTTAGACACAAAAATAGCATTGTATCCATCAAAGAGTGGCAACTCAACAATGAAGTCCATAGAGATCTGGGACCAGGGTCACTCAGGAATCAGCAGTGGGTTCAGTAGCCCCCAAGCTTGGGTCTTACTGTTCTTGTTCTGTGCACAGATGGGGCAGGAGTTGACATACTTTTGGCAGTCTTCACTAGCTAATGGCCACCAGAAAGAGCGTAGCAAGAGTTCCATGGTTTTGCGAGCGCCAAAGTGCCCAGCCAGATTATGATCATGGCAGAGTCTGAGAACAGTTGCGCGTTGTTCCTTTGGAACATAGATCTGGTTGCCATGCCACCACAGCCCATCCTTTGAGAGCACATTAGGGTTGGTTGGCCCGGAGGTACCAGCAAGGGTTCGCCTGATGTGGGAGAGCAAATCTTCCTGTGATAGCAGAAAGTTTTGTGGTGGAAGGATAGTGTCCGGAAGGACTGAGGTTCCAGGTTCATATAACATTTGAGACAGGGCGTCCGGCTTCACATTTTTTTGACCCAGGCCTGTATGTGATGTGAAACAAAAAGCGAGAGAAAAAGAGGGCCCAACGGGCTTGACGGGGCTTAAGTCTCTTGGCTGTTCTGAGGTATTCTAAGTTTTTGTGATCTGTGTAGATCAAGATGGGATGTGAGGCCCCTTCCAGCAAATACCGCCATTCTTCAGGAGTGGACTTAATGGCCAGCAGTTCTCTATCAACCACATCATAGTTTTTCTCTGGAGGAGATAGCTTGCGGGAGAAGAACCCTACTAGATAAAGCTGGGCCTTGGACCCCTGTCTTTGGGAGAGAACAGCTCCCACAGCAGTTTCGGACACGTCCACCTCCAGGACGTAGGGCAGGGTCGGATCAGGATGCTTCAGAACAGGAGCAGAGGTAAAAAGTGCCTTCAAAGTCTGGAAAGCTGCTTGGGCTCCTGTGGTCCAGTGGAACCGTGAGTTCTGCTTTGTGAGTTGCGTGATTGGTGATATTATGGCGGAGAATCCCTTTATAAGCTTGCAGTAGAAATTGGCAAATCCAACGAAGCGTTGGACCCTTTTTTATCCGCAGGCCCTGGCCAATCTAAGATGGGGGAGACCTTTTGGGGATCCATTGTGATGTCAGTGACTGAGAGGATCAGCCCAAGAAATTGAATACTGGCGCATTTCTCCACTTTAGCATATAATCCGTGCTGCCGGAGGACACAGCTGATATGAGTACGGTGCTCTTCCAAGGAGGAAGAGAATATATAATCACAAACAAGTCCAGGTAATCTCGAAAGACATTGTTCACAATATGCTGAAAAGTCGCTGGGGCATTGCAGAGCCCAAAGGGCATGACCAAATATTTGAAATGCCTGAAGCGGGTTCGGAAGGTGGTTTTCCATTCAACGCCTGCGGGAATGTGGATGAGGTTATATGCCCCACGGGGATCCAACTTAGTAAAGATCTTGGCAGAACCTAACCTTTGAAAAAGTTCTGGGACCAAAGGCAGAAGGTAACATTTTTTAACCATTCTCTTCTTCAATTCCCGGTAATTGAATCAGGGTCTCAACGTGTGGTCCTTCTTCTCCATGAAGAATATACCTGCACCTGCGGGAGACGTGGAGGGGCGGATGAAGCGTTTCTCAAGGTTATCATCTATGTAGGCCTTGAGGGTCATTAACTCTAATTCTGATAACGGGTAGATCCTGCCAAAAGGTACTTTTGCCCCTGGGAAAAGTTAAATTGGGCAATTGTAGGGCCTGTGTGGAGGTAACTTCTCAGCTCCCAAGAAGTCATGATACACCGGAGGAACAACTTGGCAGATGTCGGGGTCAGGGTGGGATTCCAAACTGAGCAGGGTAGAACTGATTTCATTGGTCTGTGGCAGGCAATGCTGGTAACAGTAGGTAGACAGGAATCGGACCTCCTCTGTGGACCAGTCAATGTGAGGGCTGTGTGCTCGAAGCCAAGGTAGGCCCAAGATGATGGGAAAGAGAAGGGATGCAATGGCATCCAAGATGAGTTGTTCTTGGTGGCCACTAGTCATTACTGCAGGCAAGGGAAGAGTCTTTTGCGTAACTGTACCAGATTTAATGGTGGTGCCGTTAGCAAATCGAATGGCCATCTTGTGCACCTTAAGACGGAGAGGGATCTGATGCTGAGCTGCAAATGCCTGGTTGATGAAGCAGCTGCATGCTTCGGAGTCAATAACAGCTGGTGCCTGGATATTCCCTCCAGGAAGCTGCAAGGAAATGGAAACAATAAAGTGAGAGGCATAGGGAGCTGTAGAGGCTTCCTCCTGCACATTCTTTGGTAAACACTTACCAAACTTAACTGGACAGGATCTCACCATATGTCTGGGTTCCCCACAGTATAGAAATAGGTTGTGAGCCCATCGTCTTTGTCTCTCCTCAGGGGTGAGGGAAGGGTGAAGAAGCCCTATTTGCATGGGCTCAGGACGATCCAGCGAAGAAGGAGGAGAGGTAACGGGTCCAGAGGAGGCTGAAGCTGGGTAACACACGGGGTAGCATCCAGGTCAAACAAGGGATCACTCTGCTCTTTGCTCCCGGAGGCGGCGATCAATTTGGATGGCCAGGTTTATCAGAGTGTCCAAAGTATGAGGGACCCCTACACGGTCCAATTCGTCCTTGGGGGACAGGCCTAAGCAGAACTGGTAACACAGGGTTGCATGTTTCCAGGCCGTGTCCACACTCCAGTGCCTGAATTCAGAGACGTAATCTTCCGCCGTGCGGTGGCCTTGCTGGAGACAGTGCAAGGTGGCCTCGGCTGTTGCGGCCCGATGAGGGTCCTCATATAGATGGGCCATCACTTCAAAGAATAAAGCCAAAGTGGAGACTTCTGGGTATCCCTGTTCCCACAAGCAGTGAGCCCAGGCTTGGGGTTCCCCCTGTAGCAGGGAGATCACTAATCCCACCTTGGTAGCTTCAAGGGAGAAGGTGCGTGGTTGAAGTCCAAAGTAAAGTTCTCAGGAGTTACGGAACCCCCAGAACTTACTGTGATCCCCAGAAAACTTGTCCGGCAGGGGCACCTTGGGTTCTGATGGAAGGGCCACAATGGTGCAGGCAGCGGACTGACTAGTCCCCGGCGTGGCTGGTGCTGCCAACTCTTGTAGCCATTCTTCCAGGTGGGTGTAGCCCTCCTGCAGGTTCTTGACCACCTGCATGAGCCCTGCTAGGTGGGCACAGAGTTCTTCCATGGCAGAGGGTACTCCCCGCGCAGACTCGGACATGGCTGTCCGTTACTGTTACACACCTGGTGGTGGAGTCTGACTTATGCAGGGAGTAACCACTCTTGTGCACCTGATTCAAGAACCCCTGGTAGAGCAGACAGGTGGTTCCGGAGTGCAGGATGGCACGGGGGCTGGACTGGTCCACAGATGGTGATGGGATGTCCTGCGTGGCTCGTGCAGCTGGATAAGGTAGTGGTACAGGCTGGGTCGGCAACTGGCTGGCAACGTGGTACAGAAGGGTAAAGCAGAAGGACTGTCAGGTACAGGCTGGCTTGTCAACGGGCTGGCAGCAGAGGTACAAAGGGATGATAAGAAGAGTGGTCGTGGACAAGCCGGGATCAGTGCAGGCAGATATCAATCAAGGTCAAACAAGCCGGATCACAGGTAAACAGGTACAGGTAACAGGTCTCTCAGGAACACTACACGCTGTAGAATGGACAGCACCGACTGCATGGTGCTGTCTTGTTTAAATGGATTGTTTGGTGCCACAGCGCCGTGCACCTGCTGCTTTCCTGCACGTACCTGCAGCGTGCGTGCGCACTCCTGTGCGCGCCTGCACAAAGGAATGGGCATTCTGGAAGGATTAGTAACAGAGGTTACTGATACGTTTCCTGACAATAGTTTTGTCGACATTCTCTAAAATGATTTTTTTCAAAAATACCTTTTAGTGAGCAGTCAGGTGTCTGTACAATGATTTTGTTTGATTTCACTATGCTCTCGGTTGCTTTAATTGCATAGTAAACACTTAGCAGTTGTGTTACACCTGACTCAAAAGTTTTTTCCAAAAATCATAAACCTCTGGAGAAATAGGAAATTATTTTCTCTTTACCTTCTTATAATTGAGACAACGTTACTGAGATGGCATTCTCAGATACATGAGTTTTCAAAACAAATGATGCTTCAGAACAAACCTCTATTATATTTAACCAGTTGCCGACTGCCCGCCGTAGCTTGAGAGCGGTAACTTGGCTTGATATTGCTGACACCTGATGGCGGCTGTGAGATTGCGGATCGTGAGTGTGCGCGTGCCACCGGAGGTGCACTCGCCAGCTCACTGTGTAGTGGGGGAGCCAGGGAGCGGGTAGGGCGGGCTCGATGTCCACTGGCTAGCCGCGATCACTCCCCCACAGTGACAGAACGGGGATCTGTGTGTGTAGACACACGGATCTCTGTTCTGACAGGGGGGAAGAAGTGTGATCATATGCTTTCTGTATATAAGGGCAATGATCACTCTCCTCCCCCAGTCAGCCCAGCCCCCACACATTTGGAAACACAAAGCAGGGAGCACAGTTGATCGCCTTGATTGGCCCCTAGTGTTAACCCCTTCCCTGCCAATGACATTTACACAGTAATCAGTTCATTTACATAGCACTGATCGCTGCATAAATGCCAATGGTCCCAAAAAAGTGTCAGAAGTGTCCAACATGTCCACTGCAATGTTGCAGTCCCACGAAAAATCGCAGATCGCTGCCATTACTAGTAAAATATATATATAAAAAATAAAAACCCCATAAATTCTCATTGTTTGTAAATAGTGTTGAGCGAACCCGGACTGTAACGTTCGGGTCCGTACCGAACTTTAGGGTGTCCGTGGCACGGACCCGGACATTTCAAAAATCGTTCGGGTTCGGTCCGGTTTCAAGCCATGCCTGGGCTTGCAATGTCAGGCCCAAGCGAGTTGTGATAAATGTTTGTTACTCTTAAATACCCCAAAAATAAAAAATATATATATAAAATGATCATTACCGTCGCTAGACGCTAAAAAGCACCCTGACGTTGTAACGTCACCTGTACAACCTGTGAAGACTGTGAAAAAACCCTGGTAACCGTAAATACGTCGCTAGTCACGATACATTTACTTGACTAATGACACATTTACAGTAACCGTCCCTTCCCCAATTGTGATCCCCGGTTAGTTCCGCTAGTTGACACGAGGGACGAAACACAAAGGTTTACA
>BLSH010397115.1:348981-361671 GCA_018402905.1 Glandirana rugosa | reverse complement strand
ACCTCTCTCAGCATTCTTTGCATTCCAATGTGATTAGTCACACTTACACAGCACAGAACGGCTCATAGAAGCAGCACAGCTCTATTTAATGTGAAACTACTGATCACCACAGACACTGACTCGGGTATAAGTCGAGGGGGGTCATTTTTAGCACAAAAAATGTGCTGAAAAACTCGACTTATACCCGAGTATATACGGTACCTTTATTCCTCAACAGATTATATAGTGGATAAACTTTTTCTGCAAAACAACAAACTCTTTGCAATGATTTATGTTGTTCAAAAATTGATGCAATGCCCTATGAGTTGTTGGAGTTGGAATTGCAGTAATAACTCTATTTCTTGCAACAGTTGTCTCTTTCCTTGACTAATTTGCATGTGAAGGTAATTCACTTGACTTCTCATCAGCTGAACTTTTGCCATGTTTAATGTTAGGCCTTCAACTTGTAACAACATAAACAACTCAGACAAAAGAGCAATATGTTCATCAATATTCTGCATGCTCAGCAGAATCGTATCCACATGCTGACAAATACATTCTGGCCTTGAAAATTTTGAAAGTATTTTTGCTTTAGTTTCATGAACTACACCATCACTGATACCTGCCTAGGCCAGGTATTAATCGAGTCAACATATAAGTCTCTTTCTGAAATGTAACAGCAAGTTTGTACTGACAACTTTTAGCTAAAGTGATGGAAAATGACTATTAGAGATTTCTCATACAGAGAACACTTTGTCCTTAGCATTCAAATTGGATTTGATATTAGATCTATCAGGAAAAACTGTGTTATTTGTGATGTTTATTCAGTGCCCTTAAATCAACTGATAAAGAATATGAATTATCAGCTTTTTTGATAGGCCAAATACAGTTATTTACCACTGATTGCGCTTTCTTTAAAATTCCAAGTTGAACAAACTCTTGAATAATGGCAGAAAGTGGACCAATTGATTCTAGTGATAACTCATACTGGTTAAGAGGTTCTGGATCTTTTCCCTCAATATTTAATTCGTTTTTTTTCAAAGTTCCTATGTCATTTTTGAACTTTGACCACAAACTTGTGTAGCCATGTGCTCCCTTGAGAGTGGCTGGTAGTAGGGGTTCACCTTATAGCTGCCCTCAATCACACCATATTTCACACATCCGTAGACACTGACCAGGCCGGGTCTTGTTTTTGTTGTTTTATTTAGGGGTAATAACTTGGATTGGAATAAGGGATGACTGTGGGATGCCCAAAGGATTAGAGTGCAAGAACTCACTGCAGACTGTTACTCCTCACAACTCTCCAGCACTTAACTTGCTGACCGTTTCTCCTACAGTTCTCTCTCCAGCACTGAACTTAGTAAATCATCACTCCATTACTTCTCTCCAGCACTGAACTTCCAGCTTGAAAGAAAATTTATCAAGCTTCTCTGTTCCTTTCTCTTCACCGTGACTAGCACATGGCAAGGCCTACTCTCAGCAGAACCTCTGGAACACCTATTACAGGCCCCTGATTGTGTAGCAAAATCACTTGAGTGCTAGCCGGGCATTTGATGGACTACAACTCCCAGCTCATCCCTCTTCCAGTTCCCACCGACCTGCTCTTCCTCAGTGACTCTCCTTTCCCTGAACTGGCTCCCAAGGCTTCCACAGACTGTCCACTATTCCTCACCCAGCCTGCTCCAGCACTTTCTCTTCCAGCTCCCAGGGACCATCACTTACCAAACCGGTAGATCACTGTAAAGACTCTCTCTGTGTTACACCTCAGCTGTTCTCCTGTTCCCCTGTGCGACTCCAGGAATCACCACCACTCCTGGCTGCACCCAAACCTCCAGGCCTCAAGGTCACCCCCCAGATGGGGGCAACCTCCCGGGTAGAGGCCTCCACAGTGCCTCTGCTACATCTCCAGACTTCCACTCGACACTTTTCCTTCCGACTGGCCCAGCCCAGAGTATAAAAGAAGGCCTGCCCCCTGCCAATCCAGATTGGGGATTGCTCAGGGCTTCCTATGACTACACTCCAAATGATTACACCTTTTGTCCCTCCTTCATTCTGGAAAGTTCCAGTGCCTCCCAGTAGAAGGTAGGAGGGTCAAAACATTCAGACCTGCACATACAGTCAAGCCTGACTAAATTTTACCTCACCTAGAAAACCCCTGCTAGAAAATGCACTTATTCTATGGGGGTGCTACACTTGGAAAACACGGTACCACTTCCTTTAAAGCACAATTACCATTAGTATCAGGCCATTTTTGTTTTTTAGACATATTAGTAATGGATCCATCCAACATTACTGTATACAGAGGGATCAATTAGCACTGGTTTTGGGCCTAGATGGATCTAGGTAGATAGATCCAAATACTTTTATTAGCCAAATCAATCACCCACTTTTGTTTATTGATGACATCAATGCCAAGAATGTTCTCTGCACCGTGACAAAACCAAATGTTAGTTTTTACTAGTCTAGGTACTTCAAATGTCACATTAGACACCTGTCTAGCAGTGGAATTACCTGTATTATTAAAACCCACTATATTACACATAGGAGAATTAGGTTTCACAGGTATATTTTCTCTGGTTAGGCAAACCTTGTATATATGATCTACCATTCTCATCCAGTGTAATTGGAGCAACATATTGTAATGGTAGAGAGATTGAATCTCGATGTGATTCTAATTTTGGCAATGGCAATAAACCATCTCTGTCAGTGACAGCTCCTTTTGCCATGTTGTCTGAACTGCTGTGAACAGTCACATTACTGATCTGTTTGACTTCGGTGGCATAAGGCAATTCAGTCAAACTTTTATCTTGACATAATAAAGCAGATTGTACAAAAGCTGCTTTTTCATTCTTCATATCTTCAGTCTCTATTTGTGAGTTTCTCTTAAATTTACAACAATGTTTTCTTATATGGCCAGATCTATGACAGTAAAAACACGTGATAGACTCACCTTGTCTCACTTGCCTGCCCCTGTCGTCATCATTCTTGTTGAGACCCGTAGTTTCTGACATGTCTTTTGCTTGACTATTTTTGTCACACTGAATCATAGCTACATCATGTGTGAGATTGCTTTGCTTCAATCGTCTCCTAATTTTATCAATGAAGCTTACTATATCATTAAAATTTTGTTGTTCCTGTGCTATGGCTAATGAAGTTGGGTCAAGGTATAAACATTTTTTTTATGAAAGCCATTTTCAAACCTGGGTCATCTTCATTGTCTACTCCAAATATAATTTTATATGCTTTGCAGAATTTAATTTTAAACTCAAAAGGGTCATCTTCTGCAGTAGTCTGCAATAAGTTTAACATCTCTATGGTCGGTTCTTCACCGTTCATGTATAGCAACAATTGTCGCAGTTTGTCTGTCACGTCATTATGCTGCTCCTGACCATTGTCATCAATAATAGGAGATTTTGTTAGCCATCGAGCATAATGTGCAGTTAACCAAAGATAAAATATATGATTACACTGTTCGTCTTTAAGGTTATACCGGTCAGTGTATGACTCAAATATGCCTGCGTTATGAAAGACGTCTGCCCTTAAAACATATGCTGGGATGTCTTTTAAAATTTATATTAATTGGTCATGTATTTGCAACTTTAGTTTTGCAGTTCTACATACTAAGTTTTATGTTTAATCTCTGTTTCATCATCCTCATCAACATTCTCCATCTCTGAACTTTCAGGAATATAAGAAGGTTGAGGTTCTGACTTGGATTCAGTTTTTTGTCATCTGTTATTACAGAAATCTGTCTACTATTATTTTTTTGTTTTAAATTTTATTTGTTCTTCAAGATTTTCTATGTAATTACAAAAAAATCTCACAGTTTGGACAACTAAGAGAATCTTGCGGCACATTTGCATGTATTCTTGTGTTCTGTACATTGCTAGTCTCTGCCTGATTTAGTGTACACATATTGTTGGCAGGTATATTAACCACTTCAGATCCGCACTATTGCCAAAATACGGCCCCAGCGCGGATCTGAAATGCCGGGAGGACGTCCATGGACGTCCTCCACTGCGCATGCCCCAGCGCGCCCCCCTGGCCGATCACATTTAGGAGCCTCAGAACGGGGAACCGCTGTTGTAAACACGGCGGTTCCCCGTTCTGTGACAGGAGACATAACAGATCTACTGATCCCTGTCACTGGGATCAGTTAGATCTGTTATGTCCCGACCAGCCCTGCCCCCCCACAGTTAGAACACAGGGAACATTTATTAACCCCTTCACTGCCCCCTGCTGGTTAACCCCTTCAATGCCAATGACATTTATACAGTAATCAGTGGACATTTAAATTTCTGATCGCTGTATAAATGTCATTGGTCCCAAAAATGTGTCAAAAATGTCCGACATGTCCGCCCCAATATCGCAGTCCCGATAAAAATCGCAGATCGCCGCCATTACTAGTAAAAAAAAAAAATAATAAAAACGCCAGAAATCAATTCCCAGTTTGTAGACGCGATAACTTTTGCGCAAACCAATCAATATACGCCGATTGCGATTTTTTTTTTTACCAAAAATATGTAGAAGAATATATATCGGCCAAAACTGATGAATAATTTTTTTAATGGATTTTTTACTTTAGCAAAAAGTAAAAAATATTGTTCTTTTTTGCAAAATTGTCGCTCATTTTTTGTTTATAGCGGCGATCAGAAATAACGCAGAGGGGATCAAATACCACCAAAAGAAAGCTCTTTTTGTGGGAAAAAAAGGACGCAAATTTTATTTGGGTACAATGTCGCAAGACCGTGCAATTGTCATTCAAAATGCGACAGCGCTGAAAGCCAAAAATTGGTCTGGGCAGGAGGGGGGTTTAAGTGCCCGGTAAGGAAGGGGTTAATAATCATCTTATTAAATATTCTTACTAGATTTAACACATTATTTATCTGTTTCCATAATTTGTGCACAGTAAACCTGGATTTGTCAATCTGAGTATTGGCCTGTAAACATTCATTGTACATATATGCCCATAAGTGACTGTCATTTGGATAAAAAGACACATCTTTAAACTCTAGTTTGCTTTCTCTAGCTATTTCATCAATAAATTCCATTTTTTTTTACTCACTGTAATCAGCTGTTCAGCTGGCTCTGGACCTCTTGTTCACATCTGAAGAAACACAAACGCCTCTTGGTTGATAGGTTCAGGACCGTATTTTTCTCAAGCCTTGAATTTTCGCAAAATTGTGCTAATCTCTCACCCCCTCATAAAGGATCGTGTTTTCCCCTAAAAATGGAGAAATGACGGCAGTGTCTGGCTGGCCACAATTAAAAATATTGAACTAATATTTTCAATATCTTAAAGGCGTTTCTGGATGAAAAGTATTGATAGTCAGAATGACTTAAAAACAAAATGTGAATTAATTGTCACACAGTTGGCATCATAAATACAATGTAAAAAGTATAACAGTTCAGTTTAGTGTAGGTTAAAATATATAAAAATAAAAAAAATAGTTATAAAGATGTGTAAAGCTTAAAAATCATGGCTGCTCCGGCATGTGTGTCTTCCATGTGCTTCTCGTCTCCATGCTTTCTAGTGTCAGCAAGAAGCAGGAAATGACGTTCTTAGACTTCTGAGAGAAGGCAGCTGTTCCAATTTGTCAGAGGGTATATGAACAGACCATGTGTGGAATTGTCTGAACATTGGTCAGCCTTGTCCTGTGTGTGTGTGTGTGTGTGTGTGCATCCTCCTGAATATCGATCTCTTGTCCTTTTATGCTCCATGTAGACATCATAACTTCACAAAATGCAGAACCTTGTATGGTACGAATTCATTTCTGGTAACTTCAGCAATTTGTAATTCAGGAGGAGGTTCTAACTCAGAGTCATATATGGACTTTGATTGACAAGCCCACATGTAACACTCTATTCTTGTTTTGTAATGTGCTGATCATGTAATGCCATATAACTGAAAGTACATATTACCAACTTATACAACATTAAGTAACTACATACAAATGCTATTAATTATTACTGAGATTACATTGATCCAAACTAACAGTATTTAAACAAATATATGTAATAATCCTCTATTTACATAGATCCTGTCTATTCTTTACTTCTCATGACATTCTATACAAGATACCTTATATGTCATATTCAAACTAGCTACATACACCAGAAATATCTGATATAATACTGACTCAGCTTCAGCTGAAGGTCTACTTTACCAAAAATCTGACCAAGGCCATTCACACATAATAATATTAGGATTAATCATAAAACCAAATATATTTTGCAAGCTTGCCATGAACATAATGTAACTTCTATATGTACTGAATTATGAATTTGGAATAATATTCTAACAGTGTGCTAGGCAGATTCTTAGTGAACAGTGAGTAGCGGTAGGTAACCATGAAGTACCGCGTTTGGACCGCACAAAAAGTGATCGACGAGTCAGAGTAGACCCGAAAGTGCGTCTCAAGGAGTCAGTAGAAGTGGTGTCTAATTCTCCTTTTCATTTCTTTGGAAGCCTATTTTCAGATAGACCGTGATATATAGTTAACTGACTGGAAGATAATGAAGAGGCAGAAGATAGGTTAGTAACAATATCATCCTTTTTAGGAGCAGAGGAGATGGTGTGTCTATTAGCTAATGACTGGTTTGACCCCATTTATAAGCATATCCATTATCATGTGCTAGGTTGTCCCTTACATATTTGTTTTCCTTAGTACTAATAATATTTAACGTATAGGTCTCAATATGGTCCCATAGTTCTTTCTCTTTGTTAGTAAACATAGTAGTGGTTGTTACCATAACATGATTCTGATACCATTTTTTAATTTAATCATCCAGACTGGAAATTTCAAAGTCATACTGATTGCATAAAGTAGACATTCCAAAAGAACAAGCCTGCAAATTTTGTTCCTAAGTGTACTTAACGGTGTCAATGTTTTTAAGATTGGGAAATATTTGAATTCTGAGACCCCACGGTACAACCTTATTTTCTGAATATTTTTCACAGTATTTCTTGTGCCAAAACACTCTGACTTTTTTCTCTAACAAACGTTGAAGCCTAACAAATGCTTTATCTAGATCAGCCTCAGAAATCTCTGAGGTGTTCTGGGATTGTTGGATTTTATCCATCAAGCGATCCCACGCCTTGCCACAAAAGTTGGCCATCTTTTAACAAACGCCAGTGGATAAATAATAATAAAAATATACAAAAAACCAACAATTAAAAAAAAATATTTTAAAATTGTAGCAAAAATTATTTGTATCATAGAATAATAATAAAGTCACCCAAGCCACAATATTGTGAAGTGGTGTATTAAAACACATAAATAGAATATGGATTAGTTTGGCATTGGAGTGAGAGAATTATATTCAGCACCTCATCCCTGAAAAGTTACAATTAGAACAGCCGAGAGAAGAATTTAGGACTTTAAGGGTGCCTTCAATCAATGAGAAACAACTGTATAAAACCATAACATTTATTATAGTCGATTAAAAAGCAATGAGATATGGTTTTGGATAAAATTACATCAAAAATGTATACATATTACAATACAGCTATTTTGAGTCCATAACAGCGATCGTTGGAGCAAGATGTTTGATCCCAATAAATTTCGCCAACCTTGGCTTCCTCAGGGGATATCGCAAACCATAGTGTATTACAAAACTCTAATAGAGACAAATGCCAAAGTCAGACAGTATTCACAAAATCATTATTCATTACTATATCAATAATCATAAAGCAATTATTCACTCTGCCCAAAACCTCCAAAGACTTACCCACAGGTCACCAGAGAAATGCCTCCAAGTGAGTCCACATGGACCATGGGAGAGAAGCCCTGTGCGACCATAAAGGAGCATATTTGGACAATCAAACTATCATGTCCAATTTAGGGCTAGCTAGCCTCAATAATGTATACTTACTATTGTGATTAGTGTTTCTTAAAACATGAAACAGGGGAGCCAAAATCTGATTGGATGATCAAAGGTTGCTCATCTCAGACAGAGCACTGCAAATACAAACATGCGAGAAGTGTATACTAACAACAATAGATCTCACATGGGATTGGTACAAATTTAAACTAAGTATGTAAATAGACTAGTAAGGGAAACCCCTTACAGTGAATGCTCACTAGATCTCTCAAGAGACTACAAAAATCTGCAAGGTTTGGCAAATATACATACAATTAAAAAAAAAGGAACATCATACAGCTATCCTTGTGCAGTGGGTTACCTATAGCTTAGTATAGCTTCATGATGGTCGCCTCTGTGCTCCAGACGTTGTAATGCTGGAGATGCCGGCCTCTATACCCCCCGTTGAGTCGTCGTTTGACGTCACTGACTTGGCGCAGACAAAAAACGCCACTGTGTACATGCAGAGGAGCAGGAGCTCCACACAGCCTACATGCCCCAGGAGGCAGCGCGGGAGAGGGGAGAGGGGGCAAGCTGCAGATGCCGCCACCTGATGGGTGGGTTTGCATCACAAGGCAAATTCCACCCACATCTATCCGCCCTCCAGCCACCATCAACGGGCCATCAGGGAAGCAGGGCACTGCCCTGCATAGAAAACCAGATGGTAATATCAGCCAGTTCATCAAGAGAAGATAAGCTGCCAAGGGAATCCCCTGCATAGTGGAGCAGCAGCCTGGTTACTGCTGGAAAAACCACAAGTGCCCTGGGCATCCATTCAGTCACACATTAACACTCCCACTCTGAACATCTCAAGGGGCCCACTACAAGGGACAGGGCAAGTCAAAGGGGGCAGTTCGCCGCAGCCCACCAAGTGAACCACTCGTGGGCTGACAGCAAATCAATGGACAGAGTGAACAATAAGCAAAAAACATCTTATATCATCACTATAATAGAACAGTTACATGCACATTAACAGTAAGACAAAAATAATCATCAGCTTTACCAAATTTAACAAAAAGAATATTTGCTAACATATAGTTGGGCTGGATGATGTTAAAAAGGGGGGGGGGTGGCTGTTCTACTTAATTATTGAGCTGTTGGCATTTTCTCAGTATAGTGGAATTGGTTGCTTGATCTCAGTGCTGCTCAATTCAGTAAGTTAATAGTGGCAGATTTTCTTGATTCCAGTGCTAACAACAGATTAGTTGATCAGACCTTGGCAATCTACATACAGCCACCTTTGGTGCTACTATAGAGGCTTCTATTTTCTACAATTATACATCTATTCAACTACATGACTGTTCTTCAATGAAAATCAAAGACTGAGGAAAGAATCAATATCATTCTTTGTGTTTCTGAAGTCAATATTCTGTCTATGCATATATATCATGTTTTCAATTACATATCCCTATGGTTCACTCTATGTTCAGAATCATTGTGATATGGAGCCTCCTTAAACTCATCTTTTGTATTTTATGCCTGACTGACATCTCATTATTACCTGGCTTGCTCACACTTTGTATTACACTAAGGTATTTAGTAAGTTCCAGGCCAAGACTTTGCCATCACATTGACATACCATGGAACTTCTGTCTCCTCATGGTTGAGTTTAAATATTTATTCTGACTGAAACCCAAAATTTGATTATACCAAGAGGGATCTGAAGTGAGATCTGTTAGTCCACCTTGTAAGCAGTTGATGGCATGTTGCCTTATTGTTGCTTAAACAAGGTTATGGACATTTACAAATATCTTTTGCCACTGAACTATCAGTTTGTCTATTGTCTGCAGATGGAGGTTTTCACAAACCTAGTTTTAAATCTTGAATATGACTTCCTCTCCTTTGCCTTCAACACCCTTCCCTCTTACACCATTGGAACTTTTCTTACCTCTCCACCTTTCACTTCCTGCAGCTTTCCAAGACAATGTTGATGTATCCAGCATGACATCCATGCATATCTCACACAGGTGCAGATACCCCACCCATGGCAAGTGTTTGCATGTGTAAAAGCCCATGAAACCCCGGTGCATGCACAGAAAGCAGCAGGTCTATTTCCATCTGTGAGAGTTGACAGAGATGTGCAGCATGTATGAACTTGCACAGTGGTTTCACAGTATTTCCTGCATGTGCAGACATGCCCAGGGTCTTTGCCAGGTCCCATAAACCTGGCTAAAACATGCAGCATGTCTGTGCACGTGCAGGATATCGGTCCAAGATAACAGAGCATTGATGAAGAACTTTGGGCAGAAAGGAGGGCAATGCTGGATTAGTAAGTATGCTTTTTTATGTTTGTATTCACAAACCGGAAAAATTACCATGGACTAGAGATAACATTTAGCTAGGTAAGGTGAAATTCCTCTCTAAGTAGAGTCCAGAGTGGAATCTTTATTAAAGAGTGATCATGTGTGAATGATGGTACCCTCCCCTACCCAAAATCACCAGGTCTGAGGCATTCATTTGAATTTTATTAAAGAGTGTAATAACTGGAAATTGCTCAAGTTTTACGTACCGTTGTGACAGCCAGCTTAATAATGGTAAATAATGTATAATGAAATTCTACAGGGGAAAGATCAATGATGAACACAAAAATTACTTTGGATATATTGATATTCAATTCTTTTTTTTACATTTTATTTGAGTTGAAGTAGGAGGTATAAGTAGCAGAGCAGCAGCTGTTTTTAAATAAATTCTTTATTTATAAGAATCTGCATTGCAGTTCCATGCAAAGAATGGATAATTGTGTTCTAGCTGTTCTAACACAGTATCAGACAGTAAAGAGTTACAAAATATTACAACCAGAATCCTATAGTTGACCAAATACCAGTGTATCACAATGAAATCCATTTTCTAGTGCATGTTGGATACTGGCTTTAGCAAATTTAAAATCAGATATATGCAGTGTTGTGAGAAAGTTTTATTATAATCAGATACATTCGTCAATGAAACTCCTGTTGTTGTCTTTATTAGCCAGCTTGCACTTCTGTTTCTTGTAGAAGAAGCTGCCTTAAACTAGAGTTCCAGCTTTGTCAGGAATCATGAATCAGACAAAGACAGAAGTGCAGTAAAATCACACTTTTTAATAAAAAGGTAAAATGTTATAAACAGAGTAAACGTGGTCAAAACATAGCCAGGGTTCAGTAACCAGAGCAGATAGTCAGAGCAAGCCAGTGAAATAAGAGTCCAGAGAGCAACGAGGTCAAACAAATGGAATGCAGGGTCAGGAGCCAGGAGGAGAGTCAGCCAAGCAGAGCCTTGAATCCAGGAACCAGAAGGGAATGTCAAACAGGCAAAGACTTTCACAGGAACACACGGCAGAGATTTCTTCAGAAATGTTCACCAAGGCAAAGGCATCTGCAATCTGATCCAGGCAGCTTATATAGCAGCAGAGCTGGCTTAACGAGGCAGGATATGGTCATCAGGTAAGGCAGAGTGGAAGCAGAGACTTGCAATTAACCCTCAGCTGGGCAGCTTGCTCTGAGAAGGGAGGGCTGAGCCCAGCCCTGACAAGCTTAAACTGAGTTAGCCTTAAAATTGCAGCGTGGCAGTGAAAGAAATTTCCAGTAAGCCGCACACCTGTTTCAGTGCTTTTATTCGTATAAACCTGTACAGTTTGCAGTGTACAATATGTTGGACGAACAACGTGTAGATTACGGGACCGTCTTAATGACCATTTAAAAGACATCCAAAAAGGACATGGCACCAATGTCGCCAGGCATTGGAATGAGACCCACAATAAGGATACATCCAGTCTCATTGTACAGGCTGTGGAGAGTCACTACACCATTCAGAGGTGGTGACAGGTTCAGGATTCTTTGTCAGAGAGAAATACATTGGATATTCTTTTTCAACGCCAGGAGGCCGATCGGTTTGAACTTTGAATGGGACGTTTCCCATTTCTACAATTAACACTCTGCTCGGCTCTTCCTGGTGTTTCGGATATACCAATGTGCTCTCCGTTTCCTCCTTCCCTTCCACCTTTTGTCTCTCTAGGGAGCTTCCTTTTTGGATTATCTTTTGATCATATTTTGATCATCTTTTGATCGTTGTTTTTGGGACATGTACTTTTCAGAATTTCTTTCCACATTATAAGTATGTGTACCCATTCATCAATACATGAATTAAAACCACATTATATTATATATTTTGTTTTATTTCACTTCATTATCAATGAACTCTGTAAACTATGTGTCTCCCCTTGAAAAGGGTGCGATGTCTATCATCCTTTTTGTTTTCATCTTTTTCAGGATCAATGGGATTTTATTTTGTTCCAATTAGTATATATGTAGTTCATTATTCCTCCCTTCCCTCTCCCCCGCTCTTCTTATCTTCTTAATGATTTATCACTTTTCACTGTGCAGTTCGATTGGAACGTGTATGACAGCATTTCAATCTAGGGGTATGCTGATTATACGTTCAGGCAGTAGAGAATACTTGAATCATACAAGGAATGTCTCTCTATTTTCATGTCTTTCTTCAAAATGATGTTTCAGCATCCCCCCTCTCTTCTTAGAGAAAAATTAATATTTTGTCTTCTTTTATATTTGGAACAATTCGGACTTGCATATTAGTCGTATGGGGATCTAACTTTACGACAGTATGTGCAAGGTTAGCTTGACGTGTCACTTTTCACTATTTAGTAATTCTTCTATTCTTCTCGCCCCCTCTCCCTTCCCTCCTTATTACTTGATGTATATATGATTAACCTTGTTTTATTTTAGGGTAACTAGGACTTTTTCTACTTTTGTTTTTCCTACTATCTGTAGCGTGGGAAAAGTTCCCCTCTGTGTATCAAATGTCTCAAGTAACTATTACTTCACTTTATTTTGTTTTATATATTATATTACACCA
>BLSH010397115.1:334868-348212 GCA_018402905.1 Glandirana rugosa | reverse complement strand
ATATATATATATATATATATATTGTAAGCATGTGGGGTGACTAGACTCAAGTGGTGCATGCAACTTCCAGAAAACGTGCCACTCCAGACTGCGTTTTTAAGGTCATGGCAGCCCACTTTTATTAAGAGGAACGGAAAAGTTCAAAAGTAAACATAGTAGCTTCCCTAGCAGGGGTATTCAACATTTCAGTAATCAGCCCTCCTGGCTAGTAAGTGCACCTCTCCTGCTTGGGCCTTCCGATTTAGGCCTTGGTCTGTCACCCACAGACCAGACGCTCAGCAATAAGGTGCTGAGAGCAAGTAGCCGCGTGCTACACTGGCTCCCACCTCTCTCCTAGGTGAAGCCCTTTCTGATTCCCACGCCCAGACCTTCTGTCTGCAGGGTGGAGTCATCTCAAACTGGGAGCCTAGAGCCTTGGTTTGGTCATTAATTAAAGCCCAGAACACAGCTGACTCATTAGTGAACTGGCTGTTCAGGAGACCTGGACCCTGGCAGGGTACCTCTCTGCTAATATATACAGTATCTCACAAAAGTGAGTATACCCCTCACATTTTTGTAAATATTTCTTTACATCTTTTTCATGTAACAACACTGAAGAAATTACACTTTGCTACAATGTAAAGTAAGGAGTGTACAGCTTGTATAACGGTGTAAATTTGCCATCCCCTCAAAATAACTCAACACAGCCATTAATGTCTAAACCGCTGGCAACAAAAGTGAGTACACCCCTAAGTGAAAATGTCCAAATTGGGACCAATTAGTGATTTACCCTCCTTAGTGTTACAAGGTCTCAGGTGTGAATGAGGAGCAGGTGTGGTAAATTTGGTGTTAGCTCTCTGAGGATCTGAAAAAAAGAATTGTTGCTCTACATAAACATGGCATAGGCTATAAGAAGATTGCCAAGACCCCGAAACTGAGCTGCAGCATGGTGGCCAATACAATACAGTGGCTTAACAGGACAGGTTCCACTCAGAACAGGCCTCACCATGGTCGACCAAAGAAGTTGAGTGCGCATGCTCAGCATCATATCCAGAGGTTGTCTTTGGGAAATAGGCGTATGAGTGCTGCCAGCATTGCTGCAGAGGATGAAGGGGTGGGGAGGGTCAGCCTGTCAAGGCTCACACCATATGCCGCACAGTTCATCAAATTGATTTGCATGGCTGTTGGCCCAGAAGGAATCTTCTTCCAAAGATGATTCACAAGAAAGCCTGCAAACAGTTTACTGAAGACAAGCAGACTAAGGGCATGGATTACTGGAACCATGTCCTGTGGTCTGATGAGACCAAGATAAACTTATTTGGTTCACATGGTGTCAAACGTGCAACCAGGTGAGGAGTACAAAGACAAGTGTGTCTTGCCTACAGTCAAGCATGGTGGTAGGAATGTCATGGTCTGGGGCTGCATGAGTGTTGCCGGCCCTGGGGAGCTACAGTTCATTGAGGGAGCCATGAATGTCAACATGTACTGTGACATACTGAAGCAGGGCATGATCCCCTCCCTTCGGAGACTGGGCCACAGGGCAGTATTGCAACATAACGACCCCAAACACACTTCCAAGATGACCACTGCCTTGCTAAAGAAGCTGAGGGTAAAGGTGATGGACTGGCCAAGCATGTCTCCAGACCTAAATCCTATTGAGCATCTGTGGGGCATCCTCAAGCAGAAGGTGGAGGAGCACAAGGTCTCTAATATCTACCAGCTCTGTGATGTCGTCATGGAGGAGTGGAAGAGGACTCCACTGGAAACCTGTGAAGCTCTGGGGAACTCCATGCCCAAGTGGGTTAAGGCAGTGCTGGAAAATAATGGTGGCCACACAAAATATTGACACGTTGGGCCCAATGTGGACATTTTCACTTAGGGGTGTACTCACTTTTGTTGCCAGTGGTTTAGACATTAATGTCTGTGTGTTAAGTTATTTTGAGGGGACAGCAAATTTACACTGTTATACAAGCTGTACACTCACTACTTTACATTGTAGCAAAATGTCATTTCTTCAGTGTTGTCACAGGAAAAGATATAATAAAATATTTATAAAAATGTGAGGGGTGTACTCACTTGTGTGAGATACTGTGTATATATATAATATATATATATATATATATATATATATACACACAGTTGTGCTCATAAGTTTACATACCCTGGCAGAATTTATGATTTCTTGGCCATTTTTCAGAGAATATGAATGAGAACACAAAAACTTTCCTCTTGCTCGTGGTTAGTGTTTGGCTGTAGCTATTTATTATCAATCAACTGTGTTTACTCTTTTTAAATCATGATGACAACAGAAACTACCCAAATGACCCTGATCAAAAGTTTACATACCCTGGCAATTTTGGCCTTATAACGTGCACACAAGTTGACACAAAGAGGTTTGAATGGCTACTATAATTAAAGGTAACCGTCCTCACCTGTGATCTCTTTTCTTGTAATTAGTGTGTGTGTATAAAAGGTCAGTATGTTTCTGGACTCTTGACAGACCCTTACATTTTTCATCCAGTGCTGCACTAATGTTTCTGGATTTTGAGTCATGGGGAAAGCAAAAGAATTGTCAAAGGACCTGTGGGAAAAGGTAGTTGAACTGTATAAAATAGGAAAAGGATACAAAAAGATATCCGAGGAATTGAGAATGCCGATCAGCAGTGTTCAAACTCTAATCAAGAAGTGGAAAATGAGGGGTACTGTTGAAACCTAACCACGGTCAGATAGACCAACTATAGTTTCAGCCACAACTGCCAGGAAAATTGTTCGGGATGCAAAGAAAAACCCACAAATAACTTCAGGACTCCCAGAAAACATGTGGTGTGGCTGTTTCAAGATGCACAATAAGGAGGCACTTGAAGAAATGCATGGTGGAGTCGCCACAAGAAAGTTATTACTACGCAAATGCCACAAAGTATTACAATACGCTTAACAGCACAGGAACAAGCCTCAAACCTTCTGGCACAAAGTCATTTGGAGTGACGAGACCAAAATTGAGCTTTTTGGCCACAACCATAAACTCTACATTTGGAGAGGAGTCAACAAGACCTGTGAAACACGGAGGTGGATCGCTGATGTTTTGGGGATGTGTGAGCTACAAAGGCACAGGAAATTTGGTCAAAATTGATGGCAAGATGAATGCAGTATGTTATCAAAAAATACTGGAGGAACATTTGCGTTAATCAGCCAGGAAGCTGCACATGGGATGTACTTGGACATTCCAACATGACAATGATCCAAAACACAAGGCCAAGTCGACCTGTCATTGGCTACAGCAGAATAAAGGGAAGGTTCTGGAGTGGCCATCTCAGTCTCCTGACCTCAATATCATTGAGCCACTCTGGGGAGATCTCAAAAGTGCTGTTCATGCAAGATGGCCCTAGAATTTCCAGGAACTAGAGGCTTTTTGCCAAAAGGAATGGGCAGCTTTAACATCTGAATGGATAAAGAGCCTCATCCACAAATACCACAAAAGACTTCAAGCTGTCATTGATGTTAAAGGGGGCAATACACGGTATTAAGAACTGGGATATGTAAACTTTTGATCAGGGCCATTTGGGTAGTTTCTGTTGTCATTATGATTTAAAAAGAGTAAATACAGTTGATTGATAATAAATGGCTTCAGCAAAACACTAACCATGAGTGAAAGAAATGTTTTTGTGTTCTTACTCATTCTCTGATAAATGGCCAAGAAATCATAAATTCTGCAAGGGTGTGTAAACTTATGAGCACAACTGTATATGTATATATACACAAAGTATCTCACAAAAGTGAGTACACCCATAACATTTTTGTAAATATTTTTGCTACATTGTAAAGAAGTGAGTGTACAGCTTGTATAACAGTGTAAATTTGCTGTCCCCTCAAATAACTCAACACACAGCCATTAATGTCTAAACCACTGGCAACAAAAGTAAGTACACCCCTAAGTGAAAATGTCCAAATTGGGCCCACGGTGTTAATATTTTGTGTGGCCACCATTATTTTTCAGCACTGCCTTAACTTTCTTGGGCATGGAGTTCTAGGTACTGTCAAAATGCCAGCTGTCAAAGTGAGAGCCAAGAATTGCTTTGTTTTACAATACAGTAGCAACTTTCAAAATGCAGCTGTTACTGTGTAAAGTTATTGTATTATATTGCAGTAAAGGCTAGTGTCTTTGGGCAATACAGTGTGACAATATATTGTTACATTGTTGTTACTATTTCATTCAAGTGTAGACCTTAAATTCATATGTGTGACCTTTGATCTGTAAATGAAAGCAATTAAAGAAACCTTTCATATAAAAAAAATAATCATATTCAATCCCTTAACCACTTGCCGACCGTCAATCGGCAATTGACGGCGGCAAAGTGGCTCTGTAACGCGGATCGCCGTCATATGACGGCGGCCGCGTGATCGCGCCTAGTGAGCGCGCGCCGCCGGAGGTGTCCGGGGAGGGCCGGGGAGCGGGTGGCTTCGATTGCCGCCGGCTACCCGCGATGGCCCCCCCGGAGCGAAAGAGCGGAGGTCCGTGTAAGTAAACACGGACCTCCGCTCTGTGAAGGGGGAAGGGCTGTGATCACAGCCTTCCTGTACATGAAGGCTGTGACCACTTCCCTTCTCCTGTTAGGGCAGTCCCCATACAGTTAGAACACGCCCAGGGAACATACTTAACCCTTAGAGCGCCCCCTGCAGGTTAACCCCTTCACTGCCAATGGCATTTACACAGTAATCAGTGCATTTTTATAGCACTGATCGCTGTATAAATGCCAATGGTCCCAAAAAAGTGTCAAAATGGTCCGACATGTCCGCTGGAATATCGCAGTACCGCAAAAAATCGCAGATCGCCGCCATTATTAGTAAAAAATAAAAAATAAATAAAAACCCCAAAAATTAATTCTCATCACCCGTAAGCGCGACCACTTTTGCGCAAACCAATCAATAAATGCCAATTGCGATTTTCTTATCGCAAATATGTGGAAGAATATAAATCGGCCAAAAACGGTGAAAAAAATGTTTTTTTATATTTTATTTTGGATTTGTATTTTAGCAAAAAGTAAGAAATTTGGGTTTTTTTGCAAAATTTTCGCTCTTCTTTTGTTTATAGCGGCGATCAGAAATGACGCAGAGGGGATCAAATACCACCAAAAGAATGCTCTGTTTGTGGGAAAAAAAGGACGCAAATTTCGTTTGGGTACAACGTCGCACGACCGTGCAATTGTCAGTTAAAGCGACGCAGTGCCGAATCGCAAAAAGGGCTCCGGTCCTAAAGCTGGAAATCCTTCCGGTCCTTAAGTGGTTAATAACCCTTAGTTAACCCTAATTGTTTAAAACCAATACCATTAGTATTGTACCTTTTAATATTTAAAACATGTTTCCATTTGTTTTGCTTGTTATGCTTTTCTGTGTCAAGTAAAAATATGCACAAAAAATCCCTTTTTTCATTTGCAATTAACTTTGCTATGCTTTGTACCAGAAATATAATTTAAATGTAATTTTAAACTGGATAAATGATAGAATATAATTTAGAGTAAAGCTATTTTTTTTCTTAAAACTAACTCTGGTCAAACTAGAGAAAATGATTTAATTATGGTCTTCTGGTTTGTTGGAATACAATGTTTAGTGGACATTCCAGTTAATATTAGATTGGTTTCACATCTGATCTTAAAGTACTGACAGTAACAAAGACTTATAAAGTTCTCCCGATTGATCAAAGTATTCTCTCTTAAATGCTTTTGACATGCAATCTTCTTCAGCTTTACTCCACAGTCCCAGTTGTATTGCCTTTTTTCTTATGCCTAATGTTTGTAATTACACACGTTTGATGAACATTTGCAGGTAAAGCTAAAGCAAGGAAAAGCAGAACTGTTGCTCACCCAATCTTATTATGATTATCAAGCATTAAAGTAATTGTAAAGTCTTGTTTTTTTTTCTATAAAAATAACAAACATGTTACACTTACCTGCCCTGTTACAGTGGATTTTCACAAAGCAGCCCTGATCCTCCTCTTCTCGGGTGCCTCTTCTGTGCTCCTGGCCCCTCCTGTTCAGTGCTCCCACAGCAAGCAGCTTACTATGGGCGCACCTGAGCCGAGTCACAGCTCCCTGTGTCCATTCAGACATGGAGCCCTGACACGACCCTGGCCCCTTTCTCTCCTGATTGGCTAGCTCACTTTGATTGACAGCAGCAGCCAATGGCGCCGCTGCTGTGTCTCAGCCAATCAGGGAGGGAGAATCTCAGATGGCTGAGACACTTGTGGACATCACTGGACAGAGATAGACCTCAGGTAAGTGTTAGGGGGCTGAGGGAGGCTGCTGCACACAGAAGGTTTTTTATCATAATGCATTGAATGCATTAAGATAAAAAACCTTCTGCCTTTAAAGATTGCTCTAGACCTTCCATATCTGGGCTTGCCTAAAATTGCATAACAGTCTGACATGATTTTATTTGGTTGCATAAGAGCTATTTATGCACATGCATTAAATTATTGTCTAACTACATCGAATTTTTTCCACTACAGGAGTATTTGATCAAACTGGATTTTACAGACTGCAGATTGGCACTTGCAGCCAAAAAAGAAGTGATGGGCAACTTGATATGGTTATGTATAGCCAGCTTTAGACTTTACCTAAACAACACTGTTGAGGCTATACAGGTTCATTTAGTCCTATGTTCCTTTGAAGCCAGTGGCACCGTTATAAGGCTTAAGTATGTGACTGACTAAAGTTTAGATTGCAGTATCCGGCCAGTCTTTGGGTAAATGCTGGTCATTTGGGGTGCACCCTGTCCTTTTGATTCCATAGGGATGGTTAAAGCATGGTTGAGGATAAGAGAACTGTGAACTCCAATTCACAGAATTCCTTCTTTTATGATTTAACCCAGAAGTGTTCAGTTCTCATTCGTCAATAATCCCTGATGACATTTTCATAGCTGCCATTTATAGATATAAAACTCGTTGTAGATGAAAGTAAAAAAATGAAGTATGGAAATGCATACATCTGCAACACACAAACACACACACAGTTTTTGTCTTTTACATATACAGTATCTCACAAAAGTGAGTACACCCCTCACATTATTATATCTTTTCATGTGACAACACTGAAGAAATTACACTTTGTTACAATGAAAAGTAGTGCGTGTACAGCATGTATAACAGTGTAAATTTGCTGTCCCCTCAAAATAACTCAACACAACAGCCATTAATGTGTAAACCGCTGACAACAAAAGTGAGTACACCCTTAAGTGAAAATGTCCAAATTGGGCACAATTTGCCATTTTCCCTCCCTCGTGTCATGTGACTCGTTAGTGTTACAAGGTCTCAGGTGTGAATGGGGAGCAGGTGTGTTAAATTTGGTGTTATCGCTTTCACTCTCTCATACTGGTAACTGGAAGTTCAACATGGCACCTTATGACAAAGAACTCTGAGAATCTGAAAAAAAGAATTGTTGCTCTACATAAAGATGGGCTAGGCTGAGAAGATTGCCAAGACCCTGAAACTGAGCTGCAGCATGGTGGCCAAGACCATACAGCAGTTTAACAGGACAGGTTCCACTTAGAACAGGCCTTGCCATGGTCGACCAAAAAAGTTGAGTGCACTTGCTTAGTATCATATCCAGAGGTTGCCTTTGGGAAATAGATGTATGAGTGCTGCCAGCATTGTTGCAGAGGTTGAAGGGGTGGGGGGCCAGCCTGTCAGTGCTTAGACCTTACACCAAACACTGCATCAAATTGGTCTGATGATGCACAAGAAAGCATGCAAACATTTTGCTGAAGACAAGAAAACTAAGGGCATGGATTACTGGAACCATGCCCTGTGGTCTGATGAGACCAAGATAAACTTATTTGGTTCAGACGGTGTCAAGCATGCTGCTGGCACTGGGGAGCTACAGTTCATTGAGGGATCCATGAATGCCAACATGTACTGTGACATTAGATAAAATGTGAATACCGTGCTAATGTCGGGAGTATTACAAGCTTGCATACCCCTGTTGAAGTCCTGGCGGATGAAACGCATCGGATGAGGTGGACCTGTTTGTCTAGCACTATGCTCTAAACTCTTTTGATTGGAATTCCATATCGCTTGGTTGCTGTTTTTACAATGTAAGTGTGATTCTTTTAAATAAAATCCTACTGGTCAACAGTATTATGCTATGTAGACCTTTTATATTCTGTTGAGGCACGTCGACATTCGGGGTTGATACTGTTTCTTGAGACCTGGTTGTAGCTGACATATTTCCTTGAGACCTGGTTGCGGATGACACATTTCCAACAAGGCTGAATTTGGGAATACCACGGATGATATGCTGAGGTCCACTGGACTGCCCCGGTTGACTACGTTTTTGGGCGCTTGAATCTCTTATCTCCGGTAAGAGTATTCTTACATATATGGTGGAGGTGCACAGTGTATGCTGGTGTGTCACGTTCTATGGGAAGTAACAGTCACCATTTGTGCCCCAGAGGGTGAAGGTTATCACAGTTATACGAACTTTTGTTTCAATATCACTATATTGAGTGTTTCACATGAACTTTTGTTATGGACTCATAACAAATATATATATATATGCAAAGACGTGAGGTTATATGTTTACAGAAAAGTCATAATTGACAGCGGTGAAAAAAGCTGCTTAGAATGCTAAAATATCATAACATTTGGTTATTTATGTTGTACACTCATCACAATACAGGTACTGGGCACGGTATCCAGTTGGATTGGATTAGTTGTCCAGTTTATTTTGGAATATTGTTGTGTTAGCTGCTTTATTTAATCACGTGTTGCACAGTATTGGTATAGCGCAATTTTTTTCCGTTTTTTCTCTGTATTATAAGCTGCAACCAAAAGTACACAATATGGGTAACAAGCAACTCTATAAAAATCAAAGACTGCTCTAATAGATCATGAGGTCCAGACAAATAATTCTTATCATTGGGTGTATGGGCTTATTGTTTTGTCCATTACTGACATACATTATATAGGTTGTGGTATACAATTTATATGCCAATCGAATATGTGTTAGTGTTTGAATACAGTTCTGGTCTAGAATTATTTGTCTGGACCTCATGATCTATTAGCGCAGCCTTTGATTTTTAAGTACCGCGACATACTGAAGCAGAGCATGATACCCTCCCTTTGGAGACTGGGCCGCAGGACAGTATTCCAACATAACAACTCCAAACACAACTCTAAGGTGACAACTGCGTTGCTGAAGAAACTGAGGGTAAAGGTGATGGACTGGCCAAGCATGTCTTCAGACCTAAACCCTATTGAGCATCTGTGGGGTATCCTCAAAAGGAAGGTGGAGAAGTGCAAGGTCTCTAACATCCACCAGCTCAATGATGTTGTCATGGAGGAGAGGAAGAGGACTCCAGTGGCAACCTGTGAAGCTCTGGTGAACTCCATGCCCAATAGGGCAGTGCTGGAAAATAATGGTGGTTACACAAAATATTGACACTTTGGGCCCAATTTGGACATTTTCACTTAGGGGTGTACTCACTTTTGTTGCCAGCGGTTTAGGCATTAATGGCTGTGTGTTGAGTTATTTTGAGGGAACAACACATTTACACTGTTATACAAGCTTTACACCCACTACTTTACATTGTAGAAAAGTGTAATTTCTTCAGTGTTGTCACATGAAAAGATATAATAAAATATTTACAAAAATGTAAGGGGTATACTCATTTTTGTGAGATACTGTAGTATGAGGCATTTTTTTGTATTTGTATGTGCTTTTAATGATTTTTTTAAGTTTCTTTTTTAATTTTTACAATAAACATTTGCAAACGTGTAGTAGGGGGCACACATTATAGGGAAATATATTTTTATATGTTGTCTGCTTTTGGAAAATGTGCTTTGCATGGTATTTGGCAAACGTTAAAGAATAATCTTTAGGCTAAGTAAACGTACCTGTTAAACGTATTCTAATCAGATCCTGAGAACTTTTTTTGCTCTTCATGCTATGTGATTAAGTTTAGGACTGTTAGTCACAAATCGCAAATGTCAGCTAATTACCCTAATCATTCAGGAAAAATAACTCTACAATTGTAAGAATTAAACATATTTTAACTTCCATGTGCCTAGCAATAAATACATATAAAAACAGAATACCATTAAATACTTTAACGCATTCAATGTTAATTAAACTAACTAGCATGTCCAAAATAAGAATATAAGGTTGCTCTTGATGAAATTTTATTCCATTTGAGTGACTGTCTATCATTTGCAAACTGGATACATCAATGAGGCATAGTGAAGAGTGTATTTACTGGATATGCAGAGTACTTAATTAAATGTTCTGCTTTTTATACACCTCATTCAAAATTCTGCAGCAGAAGAATGAGAACCGCTTGATGTGTTTAACCCAATGTTTTTTCCCTTCTTTTAACTACTGGGAAATACTATTTTTCTACCGGATATACAGTATATGGATTTATAATTGAATGTGACCCATTTTTCAGAAGATATTGTACTGCATGAAAAAGTCAAGCATTTCATTTTTATTTAGTACCCCTGATTAAATTAACAGTAATAGTAAATTGCATTTCTAGCAGCTTTTTGTTTACCCTTGAATATGTAACTATTTTTCCTGTGTGTGCTTATGCATTTATATGCAAAGACGTGAGGTTATATGTTTACAGAAAAGTCATAATTGACAGCGGTGAAAAAAGCTGCTTAGAATGCTAAAATATTGACCTGAGCCATTCATTTAAAATGGTTTCTTTGCAAATATTTCATTAAATGGCTTTCAGGCCTTTTCAAACATTTTTCTTGCTTACTGAGAGGTACGTTATGGTGTTTTATTACTACACAAGATCAGAAAATAGCTTTGCCAAAAAAAGGAAAATTCACACATAAGCACAAACAGTATATTTTTAATATGCATACAGTATACAGTACGCATAGTATATACAACAATGGAAAAAACTTTCACAAGGGATCCATGTGTAACTGCCTCAGAAAGGATAGTGGCAAAATGTTAGAATCCAGTCTGTATTTGTTCTGACTGATATGGCAAACATTAAAGATCCCTTAATAGATGTTTCAGGTGCACCGCAACATAAGAATGTGAACTTAGGCACTGCCCTCAGTCTCAGCCTGGACATGCCCTACATATGCCTGATGAGTGTGATAGTGCTGGACCAAAATAGGATGGAAAAGGTTTGTGGATAGATGAGGTATGAGTAAAAACTGTTCGAAAAACATTGAACTGTACAAAAAAACCCCACCATAATGATAGTGAAACAAAGATGCAGCTCCACATAATGTCATACATGAAAATTAAAATTTGAATATAGAGCAGGCATATTACTGTCAGGATTCAGCAGCAGGGGTAGTCAAATCTGCATAGCTACTCCTAGGAAACTGCAACCAGACCATATATATAATTGACCGCTTTAGTACAGGGTATTTTCACCCCCTCATGCAACACTGTGCCCAAATGAAATTGTTATATTTTTTCACACAAATAGAGCTTTCTTTTGGTGGTATTTAATCACCACAGATTTTTTTATTTTTTGCTGAAAAAAGAGAAAAATTTGAAAAAATGCTTTCCTTAGTTTCTGTCAGAAAATTGTAAATAAGTAATTTTTCTACTTCACTGATGTGCGTTGATGAGGCTGCACTGATAGGTGGCACTGATAGGCAGCACTTATGGGCAATGATAAGCGGCACGGATGGGCGGCATTGATGAGAGGCACTGATATGCAGGCACTGATGGGCACTGAAAGGCAGCACTGACTGACACTTCTGATGGACACAGATTGTCATCACTGATGGGCACAGATTGGCATCATCGATGGGCACTGCCTGGCATCAGTGCTGGGCACTGTTGGGGTGGCACAGATAATCAGGGCACTGATGATCAGTGCCCTGATTATCTGTACAGGTCTCACCTGTAAACAAAATGCCGCTGATTGGCTCTCCTTTCCCCACACTCTGTCATTGGGAGGCGAGGAGAGCCGATAAACGGCCCTTCCATGTTTACATGTGATCGGCTGTGATTGGACACAGCTGATCACATGGGTAAAGAGCCACTTCTTATGACATCGTCCCAGAATGAGAGGGGATCCTGCCCGCTGTCATTTGTCTATACGGTGGGCAGGAGGAGGTTAAAGTAAGAATTATTTACACTAAAGCCAAAATCCACCTAAACACCAGCAAACAGAAAACACAGCAAACAGGAAGATATAAGTGAACCAAAACCCAAACACAAAATATCTAACAAGCTACCTAGATACAGTAAGTAACAGAAATCCTAACGATCAACAAACTATATACAATATATCCAAAATGATGATCACAGGGTAAAACTGGAGAGGTAAGGAAAGGGGGAACCAGGACTGGAATCAAGAACAACGGGAGCAGGTACAAGGCAGTGAGAGGGAGAATAAAAGTACAAGGTACAAGGCTAGATCAGAATTAAGGCTCAGGATGAATCAGCAAGCGAGTCTCCAGTTAGCAAACAAAATATTGAAGTGCAAGGGAACAGTAGAAGAGGAACTAAATACCCCCTTAGCATCCAGCATCTGGAGACTGATTAGTGGTACCTGCTAGCTGCTGGGAGTCACCCACTGGTGGATACTGGAACTACAACCCTCCCCTCAGGGAACCACAGGGCTGCCAGCAGGTGATCCAAGTCCTGACAATTGCTAAACAAACTCCTTCTAAATCTATAGAGACTGAGTGATAGTTTCAAACAGGAAATCATCAAAGAGATCACACAAAAAACTGGTTGCGGTTAGAATCCCACACATCCCATTTGTAGGGATGAGCTCTCTTGACTCGAACATTGGCTGTTCGGCCGTTCACTGAATTTAGAACATAATGGGGCGTTTGCGCCAAATTCACGCCCCTCATAATGCATTGCTAGACAAACGGGAAATGACAACCACTGATTGGCCAAAGCATGCACATGACCTGCAAGCTTTGGCCAATCACAGCACACTCTGCTGTGAGAGCCATGATTGGCTAAAAGGCAGGGTGCCTTTGGCCAATCATAGCTCAGGGGTCTCCGTCCACGCCCCACACTATAGAAGGCCGCTTGAACAGTGGCCGCGTGTAGTGTGTAAGTGGAGACTGATGTTGATCTAGTTTATTTAGTGGCGTCCGTGTAGGCAGGGTAGTATATAGATACAGTTTAGAGAGTATATACAGGCAGTGAAATATATAGATCTAGTGCAGAGTATATACAGTCACTGCAGGCAGTGTAGTATATAAATCTAGTGTAGCCTATATACAATCAGTGCAGGCATCGTAAGATTACATATCTACCACATATATATATATATATATATATATATATATATATGTAATACACTGCATTTAGTGTAGACTATATATAACATAATGTATATATATATATATATATATATATATATATATACACC
>BLSH010397115.1:303984-317014 GCA_018402905.1 Glandirana rugosa | reverse complement strand
CACAATCCCGGTCTAAAGGAGCGACGCCATATGATGTCGTCCCAGAACGAGAGCCGCACCGATCTGCCGTCATATGACGGTGGGCGGTAGGCAAGTGGTTAAAGAGATGAACTCTGTTATAATTAAGCCATGGTTTCTAATTTTTAGATGCTCTTTAATGACTGTCATGGTACCACTGGATTGGTGTAAGTCTTTACTAAGTAACTACAGACCAGTTAGTTTAACTTCTATTGGTTGGAAGATACTTGAGAGTTTAATAATAGACCACATAGAAGAGTTGTTGTAACAAAATAATATTTTAAGCAATAGTCAGCATGGAGTCAAGAAAGACTAAAATTGTCAAAGAAATCTAATTTCTTTTTATGAGCAGATAAGCAAAAATGTAGACAAAGGAGTGGATGTGGACATAGCATACTTGGATTTTGCCAATATGTTCAACACAGTTCCCCACACACAGCTAATGTGTAAATTAAAGTCTATAGGCTTAGAAAATTCAGTCTGTAAATACATAGAAAACTGGCTAAAAGACATTATTCAGAGACTGGTGATGAATGATTCATACTCTGAATGGTATAAGGTTATTAGTGGTGTGCCCCAAGGTTCAGTGTTGGGACCCTTACTTTTTAACAGATTTATAAATGATATAGGAACTGGGATTACAATTACCATTTCAATATTTGCAGATGACACCAAGCTATGCAGTGGAATTATGTCCTTACAGGATGTCCCCAACTTAAAAACCAACCTCAATGCATTATTTAATTGGGCAACTATGTGGCAAATTAGGATTAATGTTGATAAATGTAAAGTTATGCACTTGGGGGCTAAAAACATACATGCATTATACATGATAGGAGAACAGCAGGGGGAGTCAATGGTGGAGTAGGATCTTGGTGGTCTGGTAGATCATAGAGTTAATAGCATCTAATCCCAAGCTGCAGTTTCTAAAGCTAGTAAAATATTTAATGCCTTTCTTACACTATCATGAAAAATTAAAAAAACCTTTCACTCCAATAGCACTTCGGCAACCTGGACGATCACATCTCATCTGACCTGTGTCTCCCAGTTTGTCATCTATCTACTCATATGGCCCTGCACTATGCAATATGTCAGGAGAACCATTGCGAATTTCTGCCAGTATTTCAGCAAACACAGTTTTAACATCAAGAAGTTTCCCAGGCCATAGTGTCTCCTGTCATTTTTCCACTCATCACAATAGAAATATGGATCTAGCAACAGCATTGAACATTGATCAAATTCCATACTCCACCAATTACAATAGATTCACTGGGCTATGCCATCCTGAATAAGTTACATGATGAAATGCGTCAACTGGAAATTATGTCATCATATAGGTAGCATACGTGATCACACATGCAAAAACCAGGAAGTGCTGCTTTTACACTGATTTTGAAGGGGAAATGCTGTTTCAATTCTTGTGAGTAATACTTATAGAATAAAGCATTTGGTTTTTAAAGGATTAACATTATGGAGGTGATTTTTATTTTTAGTTGAACAATTACCTGGCTGGTAATTGGAAACAAGGTGAATTAAGTGGAGAACTTAATCCCAGTTTGGTCAAAAAGGCGGGACAAATGGAGAGGAGTGGTAGAGTACCAAGCATGCTCTGGTGACCTACGTCTAAAAAGGAGGTCAATAATTTCTGGTGCGTCTTTATTTTTAAGAGCGAAAACACCGCATCAGGTCTGCCAGCCATGCAATAGCACTGAACTTTCTAAATAAAGGGGATTTCTACAGTAGTGTGGCCATCTGGACTTCCTTTTTCCTTCATCATGAGCCTTTACATATACTATTGCTGGCGTAAAGATCTATTCATTTTGAAAGCGCTGTGATCCACTTTGCAAAAGAAGGGGATCAAGAAACGTTGGTGAGCCTTTTAGATTTTATATATATATACAGTACAGACCAAAAGTTTGGACACACCTTCTCATTCAAAGAGTTTTCTTTATTTTCATGACTATGAAAATTGTAGATTCACACTGAAGGCATCAAAACTATGAATTAACACATGTGGAAAATGTGTCATATTCTAGGTTCTTCAAAGTAGCCATCTTTTGCTTTAATTACTGCTTTGCACACTCTTGGCATTCTCTTGATGAGCTTCAAGAGGTAGTCACCTGAAATGGTTTTCACTTCACAGGTGTGCCATGTCAGATTTAATAAGTGTGATTTCTTGCATTATAAATGTTGGGGATTTATTCAAAATTGAAGGCATACTGAACCAGCATGGCTACCACAGCATCTTGCAGCGGCATGCTATTCCATCTGGTTTGCGTTTAGTTGGACCATCATTTATTTTTCAACAGGACAATGACCCCAAACACACCTCCAGGCTGTGTAAGGGCTATTTGACCAAGAAGGAGAGTGATGGGGTGCTGCGCCAGATGACCTGGTCTCCACAGTCACCGGACCTGAACCCAATCGAGATGGTTTGGGGTGAGCTGGACCGCAGAGTGAAAGCAAAAGGGCCAACAAGTGCTAAGCATCTCTGGGAACTCCTTCAAGACTGTTGGAAGACCATTTCAGGTGACTACCTCTTGAAGCTCATCAAGAGAATGCTAAGAGTGTGCAAAGCAGTAATCAAAGCAAAAGGTGGCTACTTTGAAGAACCTAGAATATGACATATTTTCAGTTGTTTCACACTTTTTTGTTATGTAGATAATTCCACATGTGTTAATTCATTGTTTTGATGCCTTCAGTCTGAATCTACAATTTTCATAGTCATGAAAATAAAGAAAACTCTTTGAATGAGAAGGTGTGTCCAAATTTTTGGTCTGTACTGTATATATATATATACTGTATGTATATATATATATATATATATATATATATATATATATATATATTGTGGCGTTTTGAAAGGCAGTGATCGATGGACGTTATGTCTCACCTCGCATGCGTTCACTTGCAGGAAACTAAAGTGGAATCCAGTCTGGGTTTTACCAGCCACCTTGGCAGGGTTGGTTCCGGACCAGATTTTGCGGTCCACTTGTGTCCATTAAGGTGGTATAAAGGAAGCAGGTCTGGATTAGATGATTGCTCTGGCCTGGGACTCAGGATCCATCAAACCTGAGAGACCTTGAACTGAATTTTGCATTATGACTGAAACAAAAGGTTTGCATTGTCTTTGTTTTGTGGGTGACTGGGAGAAGCCGTTCGCCTCTCAGTTAACAAAACTGAAGATGTTTAATAAGAGCCTGGATGGCAAGGATTTATTATCTGTTTTGTTTGTTTTATTTTCATGCAACCTTTTAAAATAAAACTGGCTACAAGTCAGCTTTTAAGAAAACCTGCCATTAGGACTGCCTTTTTTCCTAGGAAAGGTGATCCCCCTTAAACTAACCCCTCACAGATGGTGGATTTTCAGTGGGTATCTTAACAGATGTTAAGTGGAAAGATAGAGGATGTGTTAAAAGCCCTGCTCCAGGCCACTGCAACCCAGCAGGAAACCAATCGCCAGCAGCAGGAAACCAACCGCCAAGTTGCAGAGGTCACTGCAGCGCAGCAGGAGGCAAATCACCCGTTTACGGAGTCCCTGGTGCAGTTAAAGAAGGGGTCCACAGGTCCTTTGCTGGTGGAACCGAAAATGGTGCGTGCCAGCTATTTCATGCAGAAGATGACACCTGCAAATGATGTGGAAGCGTACCTCACAACTTTTGAAAGAGTTTCTGTTCGAGAACGATGGCAAAAAGAGCAATGGGCAGGGTTTCTAGCGCTCTTTCTGACAGGAGAACCCCAAAAGTCTTATAATGACCTGGAACCAGATGCTACCCAGGATTATGAGACACTGAAAGCTGAGATGCTTGCACACATGGGCATCACCATTGCAGTCCAGGCTCAAGGGGTGCATCGGTGGTCATACAGTACTGACAAGACACCCCGCTCCCAAATGTTTGACTTAATACACCTCACCATGAAGTGGCTGCAGCCAGAGACCCTAAGATTGTGGAATGTGTGGTCATGGACCTTTATTTACGTGCGCTCCCTGCCACTTTGAGGAAGTGGGTCAGCCATGGGGACCGTAAAACCTGCTGGTGGACCTGACGTAGAGATATATACTGCTGCCGAGGACTTGTTGAACCCATCCGTGCCCTACTCCAATGTCTATAGGAGTCAAAAACTGCCTGGAGGATCTTATCATTTTTCCCCACGCCTGGTTCAAGGGCGTGCGGAAAAATTAAAACAATGTTGCCACAGATAATGAGACTATGGGCTCAGGAGCTGGAGACTGGCCAAATAGGTCAGGAGGAAGGTCTCTGAGGCCATTTATAGGACAGGATACAGAACACATAAAATGTTATCGCTGCCATGCATTTGGTCATATTGCTGCTAACTGTTTACGAAATGATGAACCAATGCATGTGATAATGCTTACTTGAAAAAACGCATGTCTCTTTTTGCACAGGTGGCATGTACTGCAACATGTCAGGAACGCATGGAAAAACAAATGTGTGTAATTTCAGTTGATGGAAAGCCAGTCACGGCTCTGCTTTATTCTGGTAGTGTGGTGACATTAGTCAAAGGGGATTGTGTAAACCCTGCAAAGTTTCACCCTAGCACTATTGGGGTTATTTGCATACATGGTGACACACGTGACTACCAGACTGCTGTGGTCAAGATTGATATCCCTTGGGGCATAGTGACACATTCAGTGGGGGTGGTACCCTCACTGCTTCATGGAGCCCTAGTGGGGAGAGATTTTCCCACTTTTGGAGTTTATGGGGAAAAAAAAGGAGTCAGTGGAAAGAGCTCCCCCTGCTGAGGAAACGCTGGAACTCACACCAGACCCTTTTGATTACAAAATTGAAAGGAAAACTGATGGCATGTCCGAGGAAGGAGAAGATCCTTTTCCTTTTGCTGTAATGGCTGGGGAGAAGGAGGGGCTGGAATCCAGCCCCCAGCTGGAGGTTAATGAACAAGAAATTATCTGTGACTCTAATAGTGAGAGTGGACAGAATGTGGTGCCTGGTTTAGAGGTCAGAAACAATGATTTTTGTACGGAACAACTAAAAGAAGCCACACTCAATAGAGCCAGAGAAAACATGTAAATGATAGATGGGGAACCTGTTGAACCTAATATAGGGGGGTCTTTTCCCTACATGGCTCTTAAAAATAACTTGCAGTACCAGGTGGTAAAGCAAGGAGAGGAGGAGGTAGAGCAGCCAGTGGTTCCCAAACCCTATAGCTGGATGGTATTAGATTTAGCCCATGGTCATATGATGGGTGGACATCGGGGTATAGAGGAGACCAAGGAGAGAATAACTCAGAGATTATTTTGGCCCAGGTTATATGCAGATGTCAAAGAATATTGTGAGTCATGCCCAGAGTTTCAGTATTCTGAATGGGGCCATCGCCCATTTTCGCAGTCTGCTGGTACCATTACCAATCATTGAAGTGCTTTTTGAAAGAATTGGCATGGATCTGGTGGGACCAGGAGTAAAGTCTGCCTGGGGCCATCAGCACATACTGGTAATACTGAACTATGCCACGCGATCTCCTGAAGCCATTCCCTTGCATAATACCTCAGCTAAAACTATTGCCAAAGAGCTTGTCCAGGTATTTAATCATGTGGGTATTTCAAAAGAGATATTGACAGATCAAGGCACCCCATTTATGTCCCGAGTCACTAAATAATTGTGTAAGTTATTCAAAATCTCCCATCTCTGTACCTCTGTCTACCACCTGCAAACTGATGGTCTTGTGGAGAGATTTAACAAAATGCTCAAAAGCATGTTAAAAAAGGTGGTGGACAAAGATGGGAGAAATTGAGATTTTTTTGCTGCCATACCTCGTGTTTGCTATATGGGAGGCACCTCAGGCTTCTATAGGTTACTCCCCTTTTGAACTACTGTATGGGAGACATCCCAGGGGATTAATAGATGTTGCAAAAGAAACGTTGGAGGGAGCGACCACGCCTTATAAAAGCTTCATCGAGCATATCTCACTGATGTATGACAGAATCGCTGCTGTCATGCCGCTTGTACGGGAACATATGGAGCAAGCCCAGGAGGCCCAGAGAAGGGGTTATAATCAGGGGGGCCAAGACCCAGGTCTTCAACCCTGGTGATAGAGTGCTGGTGCTAGTCCCCACTGTTGAGAGTAAATACCTAGTAAAGTGGCAAGGTTATCGAAAGAATAGGGGAGGTAAACTACAAAGTTTACCTGCCAGGGAAAAGGAAACCCGAGCTAATATATCATGTTAATCTCTTGAAACCTTAGAAGGACAAAGAGACTTTACAGGCAATGCCAACCCCCAAAGGAACATGGTCCCCATGACACCTGAAGTACCCATAACTGAAACCTTGTCAGTGGCCCAACAGAAGGACATTAAAGAATTTTTGAGTAAGAATAGAGACTTTTTATCTCACCTGCCCAGACTGACCACAGTTATACAGCATGACATAATTACAGAACCAGGTGTCCGCGTAAATGTAAAGCCCTATTGAATACCCGAGGCTAGGTGGGAAGCACTTGCAAATGAAATAAAGAACATGTTAGTGCTGGACGTGATAGAGAAGTCCCACAGTGACTGGTCAAGTCCCATAGTGTTGGTCCCAAAACCAGATGGAACTATACGGTTTTGTAATGATTTATTGTGATAAATATGATGCGTACCCAATGCCTCAGGTCGATGAGCTTGTTGACAGATTGGGAGGTGCCCTGTACATAACTACTTTAGATCTAACTAAAGGTTATTGGCAGATACCCCTAAGGGAGTCTGCGAAAGAGAAAACTGCATTTTCTACCCCCGAGGGGTTCTCCAGTATAAGGTGATGCCTTTTGGCTTGCATGGTGCTCCTGCCTCATTCCAGAGAATGATGGATAAGACTTTAAGACCACATCGCCAATACGCAGCCACCTATATGGACAATGTAGTCATCCACAGACCAGATTGGGATTCTCTATTGCCTGGGTGCAAGCAGTAGTAGATTCTCTTAGGAAAGCAAGACTCACTGCCAACCCCAGAAAGTGTGCCCAAGGCTTGGATGAGGCCAAATATCTTGGCTACATTATTGGTCGGGGCTGATCAAGCCTCAGATCAATAAGATTGAGGCAGTTCAAAAGTGGCCCCAACCTATAAATAAAAAGCAAGTTTGTGCATTTCTAGGGATTACAGGGTACTGCAGGCATTTTATACCCAATAGAGGGGTAGAGGGTCAGTCATGATCAAGTGGAATCCTGAGGCAGAGAAGGCATTTCAAATATTGAAGCAAAACCTCTGTGCACAACCTGTGCTTGTGACCCCAGATTACACAAAGGAGTTTGTGGGGCAGACAGATGCCTCTGATGTGGGACTGGGTGCTGTACTGTCCCAAGTCATAGATGGGGAGGAGCACCCAGTGGTTTAACTTAGCAGAAAGCTCAACAGACATGAGAAAAACTGCCATTGTTGGGAACGAATGTTTAGGTATCAAATGGGCCTTAGATGCCCTGAAATATTACCTGTTGGGGAGACCATTCAAAATAGTCACTGATCATGCCCCTCTTAAATGGATGTGTGATAACAGGTAGAAACACAGTTGGATGACAAGGTGGTTCCTTGCTCTTCAAGTATTTAGGTTCACAGTGAAAACTAGAGCTGGGAAACTCCAAAATAATGCAGATGCCATTTCCTGTATCAATTGTCTGGTTGGGACAGTTGCTCAGCCGTAGGAGCTTGAGCAGAGGGGGGATATGTGGTGTTATGAAAGGCGAGGTGATTGATGGGGATATGTGATGTTATGAAAGGCGAGGTGATCGATGGACGTTATGTTTCACCTCGCATGCGTTCACTTGCAGGAAATTAAGGTGGAATCCGGTCCGGGTTTTACCAGCCACCTTGGCAGGCTTGGTTCCGGACCAGATTTTGCGGTCCACTTGTGTCCATCAACAGGTTGTGTAAAGGAAGCAGGTCTGGATTAGATGATTGCTCTGGCCTGGGACTCAGGATCCAGCAAAACTGAGGGAGCTTAAACTGAAGTTTGCTTCATGACTGTAACAAAAGGTTTGCATTGTCTTTGTTTTGTGGGTGACTGGGAGAAGCCCTTCACCGCCCAGCTAGGGAAACTGAAGATGTTTAGGAAGAGCCTGGATGACAAGCATTTATTTTCTGTTTTGTTTGTTTTATTTTCTTTTTTTTTCCCAAACAGTTTTATTAGAGTTTTGTATCATACAATGAGTAAAACTGACTTCAGGAACAATAAAAGATACAAAAGGATGTTGTTACATAGAGTTAACTCCAAAGTCCGAACAATGTTACATAGACATATGGAAAAACAATCATAGGGGGTAATAGGGAAAATGTTAGGTTAGGAATGGTAAAGGGGGGGGGGGTATGAGAGGTGCAGAGTAAATAGGTATACATTGCCAAGCATGTCGAAAATATTGCTGTTGCTTCTTGGTTTCAAGACACCATTTCTGTAAAGTTAGGGAACTGGTGACCCCCAGAGCTATACCACCACCCCATATGGGAACTAACTGGCGGAGCCCTGATTTTCTACCACTCATTGACTCCTAATTGAGGGCATTTGGGAAACAGGAATGGTGTTGGGATCGGTGTGAGGGATCAGTGTGAGGGATCAGAAGGGCTACCAAAGGGGAATCGGAGAATCGGTTTGACCTGTGCCCGTTTCTGTTTTGGAGGAACTGATTCCCAATCTTGAGGCGTGGTTGGAAGATGATATCAGCAGAACTTCAGCTGAGGTTAGTTGTTGCCATGGGCCAGGTTTGCTTAGTGGATTATATCATCTGGAGGGTTGGCTTGTGTGGTTACTAAGTAGAGAGGGAGGGTTATAGGTCTGGGATATCTATAGTTCTTTTCCAATGTTTTAGGTTTGTCCTTTGGGAGCCTCCTGTATCATGTATGTTCGTGTTTCTGGAGAGAAGGGGCCTATGTGTGTTGTCAAGAGGCTCTCCGACGCGTTTCATCACTAACCACGTGACTTTATCAAGGGGTGATAAAATCACGTGGCTAGTGACGAAACGCGTCGAGAGGAGCCTCTTGACGTTCTACCAAGCCAGCACGATCTCCCAAGTAGTCAGCAGCCATGTGTATACTGCACCTATCGGGACTATTGGGGACTGTTTGGACAAACGCAATGCCCGAGTGTACCGGTGGTAGTACACATTTTAATGTGAGTGTTTTTTATCTTTTTAATAAATGTGGTTGTTGTTACGATTCAGCGCTATGTGAGTTCCTTTTTTACATGCTCTGTGGATATACCTCATACCGGTGTTTACCACGCTGCCTAGTGATTGGAGGAATATACCCCAGTGGGGACTGTGTGACTTGGCCCACTGAGGGTCATACTTGGAGGTGAGCACATAGGATTGCCGGGTGGTGGTGTGTGCATGCACTGAAGAGCACTCACCTTAGAAGTACAATTACAACTGATTGCAGTGGCACTTTATTTGCACAATTTGCACCAAGATTGCTTTTGGGACCGAGCACAACAAGCATTATTATATTAAGCACTTTATGTGTTATTGGACTTTTTTGGACTATATGCACTTTATTTACTTATTTATTGTTTTTCACGTCATGCATTTATTAATTGTGTTATGTTTTTGAAATTTTATAACTGATTGCACTTTAGCCACTGGGTGGCACTGTCCTTTGGGACATGATTTAGCTTTATGCACTGTGATGATATTATCTCATATCAACCACTAGGGGACACTTTGTTTTATGCTTATATGCAGTGGGATTATACGTATATTGTTTATATAGTGGATTGCGCCCCACTACCTATGTGTATGTGAACCTTGTAAATAAACCTGGCCACAAGTCAGAGTTTAAGAAAACCTGCCGTTTGGACTACCTTTTTCCAGGGACGGTGATCCCCATTGAGCTAACCCCCACATATATATACACAGTATCTCACAAAAGTGAGTACACCCCTCACATTTCTGTAAATATTTTGTTGTATCTTTTCATGTGACAGCACTGAAGAAATTACACTTTGCTACAATGTAAAGTAGAGAGTGTACAGCTTGTGTAAATTTGCTGTCCCCTCAAAATAACTCAGCACACAGCCATTGATGTCTAAACTGCTAGCAACAAAAGTGAGTACACCCCTAAGTGAAAATGTCTAAATTGGGCACAATTAGCCACTTTCCCTCCCTGGTGTCATTTGACTCATTAGTGTTACAAGGTCTCGGGTGTGAATGATGAGCGGGTGTGTTAAATTTGGTGTTATCACTCTCACTCTCTCATACTGGTCACTGGAAGTTCAACATGGCACCTCATGACAAAGAACTCTCTGAGAATCTAAAAAAAAAATTGCTGCATTACATAAAGATGACCTAGGCTATAAGAAGATTGCCAAGACCCTGAAACTGAGCTGCAGAATGGTGGCCAAGACCATACAGCGGTTTAACAGGACAGGTTCCATTTAGAACAGGACTCGCCATGGTCAAGCAAAGAAGTTGAGTGCACATGCTCAGCGTCATATCCAGAGGTTGTCTTTGTGAAATAGACATATGAGTGCTGCCAGCATTGTTACAGAGGTTGAAGGGGTGGGGGGGTCAGCCTGTCAGTGCACAGACCATACGCCGCAAACTGCATCAAATTGGTCTGCATGGCTGTCATCCCAGAAAGAAGCCTCTTCTAAAGATGATGCACAAGAAAGTCTGCAGTTTGTTGAAGACAAGCAGACTAAGACATGGATTACTGCAACCATGCCCTGTGGTCTGATGAGACCAAGATAAACTTATTTGGTTCAATGTCAAGCGTGTGTGGCGGCAACCAGTTGAGGAGTACAAAGACAAGTGTGTCTTGCCTATAGTCAAGCATGGTGGTGGGTGTGTCATGGTCTGGGGCTACATGTATGCTGCCGACATTGGGGAGCTACAGTTCATTGAGGGATCCATGAATGCCAACATGTACTGTGACATACTGAAGCATTTGCCCTCCATTCGGAGACTGGGCCACAGGGCAGTATTCCAACATAACAACCCCAATCACACCTCTGAGACGACCACTGCCTTGCTAAAGAAGCTGAGGGTAAAGGTGATGGACTGGCCAAGCATGTCTCCATTTCTAAACCATATTGAGCATCTGTGGGGCATCCTCAAATGGAAGGTGGGGGAGCGCAAGGTCTCTAACCTCCACCAGCTCTGTGATGTTGCCATGGAGGAGTGGAAGATGACTCCAGTGGCAACCTGTGAAGCTCTGGTGAACTTCATGCCCAAGAGGGCTAAGGCGGTGCTGGAAAATAATGGTGGCCACACAAAATATTGACACTTTGGGCCCAATTTGGACATTTTCACTTAGGGGCGTACTCACTTTTATTGCCAGTGGTTTAGAGTGTGTGAGTTACTTTGAGGGGACAGCAAATTTACACTGTTATAAAAGCTGTACACTCACTACTTTACATTTCTTCAGCGTTGTCACATGAAAAGATATAATAAAATATTTACAAAAATGTGAGCGGTGTACTCACTTTTGTGAGATACTGTATATATACAGTATATATACTATCGGTTGCTGGTTTACAAACACAATGTTCTTGAATGTGCATGTGACTCACTTTATTATTGAAGGGGGTTGGTTAATTTTGGTGAGCCCTCTTATATCATATTGGTGACTGGAATCAAGATACAACACTCATTGGAATGTGATTTTGATTCATTTGGTGGTTATGCTTGTTACAAATATTTGATTTACTTCACCATGAGAGTTTTTCTGTTCTAATACCGGTGCAAATTTATTTTGGTATCCACCTGATCTGAATTAGAGCAAAGAGGTCCTAGTATGGATGTGGAAGGACTGGTGGAGAAAATCCAGGCCTGTGAAAGCATCTAGAGCAGTGGTTCTCAACTCCTGTCCTCAGGACCCACTAACAGGCCAGGTTTGCAAGATTACTGAAATACATCACAGGTGATATCATTTGCTTCTCAGCGATTGCATTATTCTAGTCTGCATCTCCCCAAGGTAATACTTAAAATCTGGCTTGTTGGTGGGTCCTGAGGACTGGAGTTGAGAACCACTGATCTAGAGGGAATGCCTGTTTCACTTGGCGATAGCAAGTCTGTTTATTTGGTGAGCCTGAATGATCTATAAGGTAATTTTGGAAGCAATTTTATTTTAGTTTATAAATAAGGACCAACAGAGATTCAGATACTGGTGTCAAAAATACTACACTATGGAGATAATTTTCTATTTTTAAGATATATTCTGAACCAAAGGAGCAAGGAGGAAAGCGGAGCAGAAAACCTGTATTGGATCTATTTGGGGCGCAAGGGAGAGGTGTACATCATATTGGGTATACTTACCCCTTTGGGAAAAAGCCCTTTTGACCTACCTATAATTAAAGTGATACTGAAGTCTCATTTTTTTTCTATAAAAATAACAAACATGTTATACGTACCTGCTCTGTGCAGTAGTTTTGCACAGAGCAGCCCAGATCCTCCTCTTCTCGGGTCCTATGTCGGTGTTCCTGGCCCCTCCCCCGTGCAGAGTGCCCCCACAGTAAGCAACTTGTTATGGGGGCAACGGAGCTGAGCTGCAGCTCCATGTATCCATTACCACCCCTTCTCTCTCTCCTCATTGTCTAACTGACTGACAGCAGCGGGAGCCAATGGAGCCGCTGCTGTGTCTCAGCCAATTAGGAGAGAGAGTCCCGGACAGCGAGGCACTCGTGGACATCGTTGGATTGAGATGGGCGTCAGGTAAGTATTAGGGAGCTGAGGGGGGCTGCTGCACATGGAACGCTATTTATCTTAATGCATAGAATGCATTAAGATAGATAGAAAAAAACCTTCTGCCTTTACAACCATTTTAAGTGTTCAGCATATTCTGATGAGTCTTCAATAGAGTTGAGCGAACCTCTGGAAGTTCGGGTTCTGCTGGTCCGTCCGAACTTCGGGACAAAGTCCGGGTCCGGACGGAACCCGAACGATCGCACGGACAACGAACCCCACTAGCCCAGGGGTAACCAAAGTTACCCCAAGCAACAGGCACGCTAGCAAGCCCAAGGCAGGCCTGGGCCTGAAACAGGGCTTCAAGCCTGCCTGGTCGTCTTGGGCT
>BLSH010397115.1:263661-277068 GCA_018402905.1 Glandirana rugosa | reverse complement strand
ACCTTCACCCGTCACCCATCAGTGACCACCAGACACCCATCACCCATCAGTGACCACCACCAGACACCCGGCACCCATCAGTGACCACCACCAGTCACCCATCAGTGACCACCACCAGTCACCCGTCACCCATCAGTGACCACCACCAGTCACCCATCAGTGACCACCACCAGACAGCCGTCACCCATCAGGGACCACCGCCACTCACCCATCACCTATTAGTGACCACCGCCAGTCACCCGTCATCCATCAGTGACTACTGCCAGACACCCGTCACCCATCAGTGACCACCACCAGACACCCGTCACCCATCAGTGACCACCGCAAGGCACCCGTCACCCATCAGTGACTACTGCCAGACACCCGTCACCCATCAGTGACTACCGCCAGATGCCCGTCACCCATCAGTGACCACCACCAAACACCCGTCACCCATCAGTGACCACCGCCAGTCACCCATCGGTGACAATCGCCAGTCACCTGTCAGTGGCCATCACACCCATGAGTAAACATCACCTGTAAAAGTCTCACACATTTGGCATCGCCATACACGGGGGGAGTAGTAGAATGCATTTTGGGGGGTAATTTTTTCTATGTACATGCTATGTGTTGGAAATATCTTATAAATGGACAACTTTGTGTAAAAATAAAAGCGTTTTTCATTTTTTTCCCACATTTTCCAGAAACTACTGGAAAAAAATGACATGTTCAAACGACTCATTATGCTCCATAGATTATATGTTGGGGTGTTTGCTTTCCAAAATGGGGTCATTTTGTGGGCAATTCCATTGTCCTGGTGCTCCAGAACCTTCAAAAGTGTAATAGGTGGGTGGTTGAGAAATGAGATGTGTAATTTGTATTTGTACTCGTAGAACGCCTGAAGGTGCTAGTTCAATGTTAGGCCTCTGTATGTAGCCAGACAGTGTAAAAGTCTTACACATGTGGTGTCGCCTTACTCGTGGGGAGTAGTAGAATGTATTTTGGGGTGTAATTTTTGCTGTGTACATGCTATATGTTGAAAATATCATATAAATGGATAACTTTGTGTAAAAAAAAGCGTTTTCATTTTTTTCCCACATTTTCCAAAAACGACTGGAAAAACATGACATGTTCAAAAGACTCATTATGCCTCATAGATTATACGTTGGGGTGTTTCCTTTCCAAAATGGGGTAATTTTGCGGGCAATTCCATTGTCCTGGTGCTCCAGGACCTTCAAAAGTGTAATAGGTAGTTGAGAAATGAGACGTGTAATTTATGCTTGTAGAACGCCTGAAGGTACTAGTTCAATGTTGGGCCTCTGTATGTGGTCAGAGCGTTTTCATTTTTTTCCCACATTTTCCAAAAACTACTGGAAAAAAATGAACCGTTCAAAAGACTCATTACAGCTAATAGATTATTAGTTGGGGTGTTTGCTTTCCAGAATGGGGTCATTTTGTGGGCAATTCCATTGTCCTGGTGCTCCAGGGCCTTCAAAAATGTGATAGGTCGTCATGACATTAGATGTGTAATTTATGTCCCTAGAATACCTGACGGCACTCCCTGCATGTTGAGCCTCTGCATGTGGCCATGCTGTGAAAAAGTCTCAGACATGTGGTATCTCCATACTCAGGAGTAGCAAAATGTGTTTTGGGGTGTAATTTGTGGTATGCATATGCTGGGTGTGAGAAATAATCTGTTACAATGACAATTTTGTGGGAAAAAAAATCTTCATTTTGAAAAAATTACAACTTCAAAAAATTCACTATGCCTCTTACTAAATACCTTGGAATGTCTACTTTCCAAAAAGGGGTCATTTGGGGGGTATTTGTACTTTCCTGGCTTGTTAGGGTCTCAAGAAATGAGATAGGCCGTCAGTGTATCAGGTGTGATCAGGTGTGATCAATTTGCAATGATTGGCACCATAGCTTGTGGACTCTATAACTTTCACAAGGACCAAATAATATACACTTATTTGGGTTATTTTTAAAAAAGATAGGTAGCAGTATAAATTTTGGCCAAAATTTACAAAGAAAAATTACTAATTTGCAAAATTTTATGACAGAAACAAAGAAAAAGGCATTTTTTAAAAAAATGTTCAATCTTTTTTTATTTATAGCACAAAAAATAAAAAAAAAACCCTAGTGATTAAATACCACCAAAAGAAAGCTCTATTTGTGTGAAAAAAAGGACGCAAATTTCATATGGGTACAATGTTGCATGACTGAGTAATTGTCATTCAAAGTGTGATAGCGCTGAAAGCTGAAAAATGGCCTGGACAGGAAGGGGGTTTTCGTGCCCAGTACTGATGTGGTTAACACAGCATTACATAACATTTAGTGCTATAATACCCCAATGCTTTATACCCCTTTTTTTTGGTCGCTGCATTTTTTTTGTTTTTGTCCTGTACCTGCCTGCTTTTTTTTAATTGTCAGCTGCAGTTTTGTGTTGTTCCCCCTTTATCATTTTTTTTATAGCTTTTATATTTCTGTCAGTGGTAGTCCTCAATTTAAAGTGCACCATTTTTAATTGAATAAAGTGCATTCAATTACACATTTTCCAGTATCTATTAAATGTGGGTAATAAGCCTCCCAACATGTCTGGGAGGCCAAAAAGGAGAGGCAGACATTCCCATGCCTCTATGAGGGGGTCAACAGTTTCTGTGTCCACAGGCAAAGGTGGACATGATCTGTCCTCAGGCAAGGCACGTTTTTCTCTGTTTAGCAATGTTGCCCATGCTATCCAGCCACAGCATGCAGAAGAGGTGTGGACTGGCTTACTAAACCATCCTCATCCTCCTCATCCTTCTCACCCTCTATCACCCAACCTGAGACTAATGCGCAGTTCACTGCAGATTCCAGAGCAGCTTATTCTGCCTCCTTGTCCACACCTACTCCTGCCATAGCCCCAGCATCACACATGGAGGAGTCAGCTGATTTATTGAACACAGCATCAACCACTTGCTTCTTGAGGCATTGCTTGATTGTGATGTTGGTTCTGAGGTTGAGGAAGAGAGTAACATGAGTCTACAGAGAGGGCAGAACACTGCTAAACATTAAATTGGCAGTCATGTTCTCCCAGCCGCACCGTATTGCCAAGTTGGCTCCAGTGAGGACGAGGATGGAGGGGATAATGAGGTCACTAATGTGACTTGGGTACTAAATAAAGCAAAGGAGGAAAATGAGGGGAGGCACAACCCCAACGAGGCAGGATGTCCTCTAGAGGCAGCCATCATGGAAAAGTAGAGAGTAGCCATCCTATTCCATCAGATTGTGGAGCTGTTATCTCCCAGCCCACCTCCCACAGCTCAGCTATGTGGGCCTTTTTTAGCACATGTGCAGCTGATCGCACTGTTGTGATTTGCAATCTCTGCTGCAAATAGATCAGGCGTGGCAGAAACAGCAGCCACTTGGGTATTTTACCTCCCACCACTAAGCCCATTGACAAGAGCACCTGAAAGCCACACAAATGGGACACAATTCTTCTCCTCCTCACCTTTCATGTCTACACCCACTATATCTCATGACCTCTTAGCAGCCTCCACTGAAAGGGATAATGGTATAGCAAAGGGTGTCGCAAAGGGTGTCGCAGGTCCTTGCAACACATCTGCCAGCAGCACACCACCAGCTGTCGAGTATAGCAGGCAAATTTCTCTGCCCCAGCTGCTGCATCAAAAAAAAAAAAAAATACACTCCCTGCTACCCACATGCTCAGCATCTAAATTCCAGCTTGTCCAAATTGCTGGCTTTACAACTCCTGCCTTTCCATCTGGTGGATTCTGCCCCCTTCCGTGAATTTTCATAATGTGCTGTACCAAAATGGCAGGTTCCCAGACACTATTCCTTTGCACATAAGGCCATTCCAACTCTGTACCATCATGTGTAAGGCAATGTTTTAGCATCACTGAGCAAGCTTGAGCTAGGAATGGTGGTGTGCAATAATGGCATTAACCTTCTGTCTGCCCTATGTCAGGGAAAGTTGACACATGTGCCATACCTGGCAAAGGTCCTCAATTTGGTGGTGCAGAATTTCTTAAACAGGTACCCAGGTTTGCAAGATCTTCTCAGGCAGGCCAGAAGAGTCTGTAGCTATTTCAGGTGATCATACACAGACAATGAAAAAACTAAACAAAAGCTGCGCCACCCCAGGTGTTGATCAACCAACCAATAGTATACAAAAAGTGACAGTTGCTTCAAAAAATATATAAACAAAATAATATTGTGATAATGTGCAAAGTTGCTAAATTGGATGTGACCATCCAGTGCAGTCCATAAACATAAATACAAAGGTTGCTATATTGGATGCAGCCATCCAGTGCAGTCCATATACATAAAAAAGTGCTCAGTGCTCCAAAACAAGTGCCAAATATGCAGTCCGTGGTGCTCAGTGACAGCCCCCTCTTGTGACCCCACTCACCAGAAAAAATTGACCCCAGCTTTGCAGTCTGGGGGTCACAATAGATTTGTTCCTGGTGATAGTCAGACAAGGATAGCAATAAGACAGTGCAGGACCCGTTCCTATTAGGCTGTAGACTGTAGGCTCCACTTCTCCACATATAGTACTCAGAAAAGAAAAACAGCCTCCATAGTGAAGTACCGTAATGGAAGTTTATTTGCGCAATTAAAAGATAAACTTACAGAAAAAGCTGCTGTGTCTGTCCACAGACTCCGTTGACTGGCTGACATTTATCAAAATTAATCGGTCCTGGATTAGCAGCAGCTATCAAGCTCCTGATGCCGATGTTGCTGATTAAATGTTTTTCAGATCTGGAATCTCTGCAAGACTGTCTAGGCTGCCTAGCTTTGTGGGTGTAGATTTTATCTTGAAGTAATTTTTTGGCATAGGTTTCATGGACACCACCCAAGGACCAATTTTTTCGCACCTTTTTAATAGGTGCATATAATTTAAATTTTTATACCAAGGCCAATTCTTGCTTTAATCAAATGCACCTCTATAGGGTTACGGTGTGAAGGCATCTCCAACACCCAAAGTACCATCTTTTCTACACATATTTGACAGGTGCATATACTTTAAATTTTTTACAGAAAGGCCAATTCTTGCCCTCATCTAGAGTACCTCTATCCATTTCCTGCTCTCTCTGGTGGTGTGTTCATTCTCAGAGCATTTCACAGGGAAATTTTTTCTTCCTTTCACTGGTCTGTAGATCAGTGGCAGCTTCAGCGGCAGAATACGTTTGCCACTAAACCCAGAAGTATTCCGTAGTTACCTTACTGGTAAGCCAGTGATGGTGAAAATTGAAGTGGGGTATGGAATACAAGGGATGCCTGGTCTCTATAGATGGCTACATGAACATGCAGCTTACCAATACAGAAGAGTATATTGGTGGGGCATTGTCTGGACATCTTGGAGAAGTTTTAATAAGGTTTAATAATGTATTGTATTGTATATACGAGGAATAGAAGAGGAGGAAGAAGATGGCAAGATGAGACAATAAAGCAATTTCCAAATTAGTTTTGTAAATGTATTTTGAAACTTCTCTTTTGAGGTTAATCTTGGACATTGCTTTTGTATGTTTTGTTTAAAAAAATATACAGATTTTTTTTAAGAGTGCCTCTATAAGGTTACAATGTGAAGGCACCACCAGCACCTGTTACTTCTATCCAAAGTCTGCGAAAGAGACACCAGACTTTATCTAAAAAAAAATTGTTAATCCTGGTCTGAGTGTGCTATAATTTGGCTTCTTCACATAAGGCTTGCGCACTGTGGTGCAAAAAATCTCTAATCTTGTTCTGAGTGCACTAAATTGTGGGCTCATAATACAGACCGGCTCCCCAAGCTGTTGTTTACAAAATAAAGAAAGCTTACAGGGAAAATCAATTTAAAAGTAATTTTTTTTTATTTATATATGTCAGCTTTGCTGCAACAGGTTCGGTACATATGCGCCACTTTACAGGCAGACTAAGAGGACACCCTGGCACTATATTTAAAGGAATTTTTCATTTTTATTGTTTCACTTTTTTTTTTGTTTCTTTTGTTTCACTTTAAGCATAATTAAAATCACTACTCCTTTAAAAACAATCTTTAAAACATTTTTTTTTTGCATTGATACATGTCCCTCAGGGTAGTACCTGGGCCCCTATACCCTTTTTATGGCCAATAACTTTCATATAAGCCTTCAAAATGGGCATTTTTGATTTTTTTAAGTTCGGGTCACATAGACTTTAATAGGGTTTGCTGTTTGGGTCCAAACTTTTGAGATGTTCAAGAGTTCTGGCCCAACTCTAAACACGATGTTATGTAAAAAGGAAATCAAGGTGGCTGTCACGTACCTGGTGGTGGAATCTGACTATGCAGTGGGCAACCTCTCTTACGGCCCTGGTAGAGTAGACAGAAGGTTCCAGAGCACAGGGGGGCACAAGGGCTCATAGGGATGCAGATGATGTTGTGAGGATCTTCCAGGAGCCCGTGCAAGACAGAAAGATTGGTGATGCAGGCCGGGTCGGTAGCAAGCGGGCAAGTGCGGTACAGCAGGAGCAGGCAAGTGAGTAGACGGGTACAGGCAGGGTCGTTAACAGACGGCACCTGAAGTACAAGAGGATTAGGCAGAAGTGTAGTCATAGGCAAGCTGAGGGTCAGTGCAGGCAAAGTTCAACAAGGTCAGGCAAGCCAGGTCACAGATACAGGAAGTCTTCAGGAAACAAGTCAAGGAATCACATTGCGAAACGCTGTAGAACGGACAGCATCTGCTGCAAGGTGTTGTCTGCTTAAATAGGCCATTTGGCGCACACAGGCGCGCGCAAGCACACAGAGAGCCAGAAACGTCCATTTTGCTAACGTTACCCCCCCCAAGGGGCAGCCTCCGGATGCCCAAATGGGCTCTCTTGGCTGGGTGTCTTCTCCAGAAGGCCCTGATCAAAGCTTCCACATGTAAATTCTCTTCTGGCTCCCAAGAGCTCTCTTCGGCCCATAGCCCTTCCACTTGACCAGATACTGGATGCCGCAACCTCTCCTCCTGCAGTCTAGGATGTATTCTACCTCAAATTCCTCCATCCCATCAACCAGCACTGGTGCAGGTGGGCCTGTCTTCCAATCTGGAAAGGGGTCGGAGATCTTAGGCTTTAACAGGGACACATGGAAGACAGGATGAATACTAAATGACTCAGGCAACTCCATCTCATATGCCACCTTGTTAATCTTCCTTTTGATAGGGAAAGGTCCCAATAATTTTGGACCAAGCTTCTTGGACGGACATGCCAGTCTTAGGTTGACGGTGGATAGCCATACTTGACTGTTCCAAGTTTAACTCGCCATGCCTCCTTTTGTCAAAGGTCTCCTTGTTAGCCGTCTGTGTTTGTGCCATTGTCTCCTGCAGCAGTCTATTATTGGAGGTGAAGAAGTCCAATAGGTCATCCACAGCTGGCACCGAACTTTCCGGGCTGGCGTTGGACATGGAGGCAGGGGGGAAGCCATAATTGGTGAAGAATGGTGACTGTAGCGTGGAAGAGTGGACAGAGTTATTATATGGGAACTCAGCCAGCGGTAGGAGTGTAACCCAATCATCCTGGGTGAAGGAAGAAAAGCAGCGCAGATACTGCTCCAGCGTTTGGTTGGTACGCTCCGTCTGGCCGTTCGTCTGGGGGTGATAGGCAGATGACATGGACAGTCCAATCTTCGAGGACCTGCACAGGGACTTCCAGAATTTGGACGTAAATTGTACTCCGTGGTCGGATACCACATCTGCTGGTATCCCGTGGAGCCTAACAATCTCCTTGATGAATATCTTGGCAGTCTCTGCAGCAGGGGGTGTGCCCTTCATGGGCAGAAAGTGGGCCATCTTGGAGAACCTGTCCACCACCACTAAGATGGTGGAGAAGCCCTCAGAAGGGGGTATTCCACAATAAAGTCCATGGAAATGTGGCTCCAAGGCCTCTCCGGAACAAGTAGTGGTTTAAAGAGGCCCCACATCCAAGTATTACTCCCCCTGCACTGGCTGCAGGTAGTACATGATTCTACGTAGCATTTACAGTCCCTTCCAACTCTGGGCCACCAGAACATGCGCTGTAATAACTCAGAAGTCTTGCGTATCCAGAAGTGCCCAGCGAGGTGGTGGTCGTGGCAGAGGTCCAGGGCGGAGGTTCGTAGGCTCTCTGGCAGGAAGATCTTGTGATTGTGCCAGAGCAACCCATCTTTGAGCTGCAGAGGGGTTCCGGGAAGGGAGTTTGACCCCAGGGAAGCTTGTCGGATCTGTGACAGCACATCTTCCTGCAACAGCAAAAAACTTGCGGGAGGTAGTATGGTATTGGGGGGATACCGGGGTTTCGGGTGCATTGAACATGCGCGAAAGGGAGTCCGGCTTGGTGTTCTTCGACCCGGGCCTGTAAGTAATATGGAAGTTGAATTGGGCGAAGAACAACGCCCACCTGGCTTGGCGTGGTTTCAGTCTGTTAGCAATCTTCAGGTATTCAAGGTTCCTGTGATCTGTATAGATGAGAATTGGATGCGCTGCTCCTTCTAAGAGGTACCGCCATTCCTCTAGTGCTGATTTAATAGCCAGAAGTTCACGGTCTCCCACGTCATAGTTTCTCTCAGCAGATGATAGCTTGCGAGAGAAAAATGCTACCGTGTGCAGCAGCGCTCTGGTGCCTTGTTTTTGGGAGAGAATCGCCCCGACCGCCACCTTAGATGCATCGACTTCCAGAACATAGGGAAGAGCAGGATCCGGATGCTTAAGGATAGGTGCGGAAGTGAATAGCTCCTTGAGATTTTCTAAGGCTGTTTGTGCCTCAGGAGTCCAGCAGAACGGGATACCCTATTTCGTTAAGTAAGTGATGGGTGAGATGATGGAGGAGAACCCCCCAGGTAAACTTCCTGTAAAAGTTTGCATATCCCACTAAGCGCTGGACTCCTTTTTTATTGGCTGGAGCTGGCCAGTCCAAGATGGCAGAGACCTTTTGAGGGTCCATCTTGATGCTATCGACAGAGATGATAAGTCCAAGGAAATGTATGCTTCGCTGCTCAAACTCACACTTTTCAGGTTTAGCATAAAGGCTGTGTTGGAGGAGGCGACCCAGTACCTGTTTTACATGAAAGCGATGAAGCTCCAGGGAAGGTGAGAAGATCAGGATGTCATCCAAATAAGCGATGACAAAGAGTTCAAGGAAGTCCCTGAAGATGTCATTTATGAAGTGCTGGAAAGTGGCCAGAGCATAACACAGACCAAACAGCATTACTAAGTACTCGTAATGACCGAAACGGGTATGAAAGGCCGTCTTCCACTCATCTCCTTCTCTGATCCGTACCAGGTTGTAAGCTCCCCGGAGGTCCAATTTGGTAAAGACTGTGGCAGTCCCCAGGCGCTGGAACAATTCTGGAACTAGCGGGAGTGGATAACGGTTCTTCACCATAACTTTATTGAGTTCCCGGTAGTCTATGCATGGGCGCAGGGTATGATCTTTATTTTCCACAAAAAAGATACCTGCCCCAGCTGGTGAAGTGGACGAACGGATGAACCCCTTGCTGAGGTTCTCATCAATATAGGATTTGAGGGTGCTGATTTCCAATTCTGTAAGTGGGTAAATCCTTCCGAAAGGAATTTCAGCACCGGGAAGAAGCTCAATGGGGCAATCATATGGTCTATGGGGAGGAAGGACCTCAGCCCCCTTCTTGCTAAAAACGTCCAAGAAAGCATGGTAGACGCTGGGGACAGCCTGGCGGACATCAGGCTCCGGGTCAAGGTCTGTGCATAGTAGGGAAGGATCCATTCCGAGAGTCCTGGGAAGACAGTGCTCGTGGCAGTACTGTGATTGGAACTGGTTGTTCCCTGTAGACCAGTCAATGGTGGGGTTATGGGCCTGGAGCCAAGGTAGACCAAGGATGACAGGGAAGATGGGAGAGGCGATAGCATCAAACGTGAGGAGCTCTTGATGACCTCCAAGCATTGTGGTGGTCAGGGGAGTGGTTTCCTGTGTAACTAGACCAGATATTAGGGTTGTTCCGTCAGCCAGATGCACCGCCATCCTGCAGGATTTGGGACGCAGAGGGATGCCATGTTGTGCAGCAATAGTCCATGAAGCAGCTAAAAGCACCAGAGTCGATGATGGCATGAACTGTAATGGTTTTACCAGGGAACTGTAGAAGTAAGGAGAGAGTGAGGTGAGTAGCATTGCCACGTACTGGTTGGGGAGAGACAGCAAGGCACTTATCCAACTTGGAAGGGCAGGCCCGCACGAAATGCCCTGGCTCTCCACAATAGGGGCAGAGACCTAAGCTTCTACGGTGCCGTTTCTCTTCAGGGGTCAGTGGCGGGTGCACCACACCCCACTGGTTAGGCTCCGACTGCATCGGAGGAGGAGATGGTGGAGCCGGCTAGAGTGACACTGGGAAATCTGGAGACCGGAGGTAGCATCCAGGAGGGCCAGAGGTTCACCTTGGTACTCTCCAATCTGCGTTCCCTGAGGCGCCAATCGATCTGAATGGCCAGATCGATGAGCCTCTCCAGAGTGGACGGCAACCCGACATGGGCCAACTCATCCTTCAGAGGATTGGCTAAGCCTAGCTGAAACTGGTGGCGCAGAGATGCCTCATTCCAGGCCGTGTCGATGCTCCAATGCCTGAGCTCCAATGCATAATCCTCCACCTGGCAGTGGCCTTGTCGGAGGGCATGGAGCGCAGCTTCGGCAGTGGCTGCCTGATGCGGATCTTCATATAACTGAGCCATTGCCAGGAAGAACTGGGAAAATTCAGAGACTTCAGGCGCCCCTTGGTCCAGGAGCCGGTGGGCCCATGACTGGGGCTCATCCTGCAGAAGAGAGATCACCAGCCCCACCTTTGTGGTTTCCAGGGAAAAGGCGCAAGGCTGTAGGCTGAAGTACAGTTCGCAGGCGCTACGGAATGCCCGGAATTTCCTATGGTCCCCTGAGAACCATTCTGCCATGGGAACTGTGGGTTCTGGGGGAAAAGAGACCATGGAGTCTATTGTGAGCTGGCTGACCCCCGACGGGGCTGAAGAAGCAGACTCCAGGACACAGGCCTCCAGCTGGGCGTATCCTGCTTGTGGGTTTTGAAAGGCTCGAGAGAGCCCATCCAAGTGCTGACAGAGTTCATGTAGTGTAGAGGGCCCCTGCTCAGACTCAGACATGGCTGTCCGTTTCTGTCACGTACCCGGTGGTGGATTCTGACTATGCAGTGGGCAACCTCTCTTAGGGCCCTGGTTCAGGAACCCCTGATAGAGTAGAAAGAAGGTTCCAGAGCACAGGGGGGCACGAGGGCTGGTGGGGATGCAGATGATGTTGTGAGGATCCTCCAGGAGCCCGTGCAAGACAGAAGATTGGTGATGTAGGCCGGGTCGGTAACAAGCGGGAAAGTGCGATACAGAAGGAGCAGGCAAGCGGGTAGTCGGGTTACAGGCAGGGTTGTTAACAGGCAGGCAGCTGAAATACAAGAGGATCAGGCAGAAGCATAGTCATAGGCAAGCTGAGGGTCAGTGCACGCAGAGTTCAACAAGGTCAAGCAAGCCGGGTCACAGATACAGGAAGTCTTCAGGAAGCAAGTCACGGAATCACACTGGGAAAGGCTGTAGAATGGACAGCATCTGCTGCAGGGTGTTGTCTGCTTAAATAGGCCGTTTGGCGCCATTGGCGCGCACAGGTGCACAGAGAGCCAGAAACGGCTATTTTCCTAACAGTGGCAAAATTCAACACAAATGACAGGTTGCAAAAGAGAGTAGGACAAACCACCAAAAATATATTAACAGTAAAAAGATTTGGTTTGATATAGGCCCTGTACAAAATAATTGGTTTGTGACTATGGATAAAGCTAAATAATTGGTTGATGACTATGGATAAAGAGAAGCCACATTTATTGAACACCTAATTCAGCTGTATGTATAAAAGGAAAATGGGGGCTCTCAAGTCCTTAAGAGGGATAGCCCCAAGTGAACCACTATGGCTCAAAGCTGATATGGTCTGCAAACATTTAGACAGAATAAAGGTGAATAAAGCACCTGGACCAAATGGCATACACCCACATATCCTAAAAGAGCTGGGGTCTGTTATCTCAAAGCCATTGTTTCTAATTTTTAGGGATGGTTTAATGATTGGCGTAGTACCACTAGAATGGTGTAAGGCCAATGTGGGACCAATATTTAAAAAATAATAAAAGTATTTACCAATTAACTTCAGACTGGTTTGTTTAACTTCTATAGTTGGAAAGAGGCTGGAGAGTTTAATAAAACACCACATAGATGAGTTTTTGCTAGGGAAAAAAGAAATAGACAACATGGTTTCAGGAAAGACAGAAGTTGTCAAACAAATTTGATTCCTTTTTATAAGGCAGGATGCAAAAACTTAGACAAATGAGTGGCTATGGATATAGAATATCTACATTTTGCAAAAGCATTTAACGCAGTTCCCCGCACATGGTTGATGTGCAAGTTAAAGTGTACAGGTTTGGAAAATTCAGTTTGTAAATGGATAGAAAACTGGCTAAAAAACCATATTAAGAGACTGGTGATAAAAGATTCATACTCAGAATGGTCCATGGTTGTCAGTGATATACTTCAAAGTGTTGGGGCCCTTACTTTTTAATATACTTATAAATGATATAGAGTTTGGGATTAAACCTCCATTTTAGTGTTTGCAGATGACACCAAGCTATAGTGCAATAGCATCCATACAGAATGTCTCCAACTTACAAGCAGACCTCATTGCACTGTTTAATTGGGCAATTATGTGGCAAATGAGGTTTAATGTTGATAAATTTAACCACTTACCAACCGGAAGGTTTTGCAGCTTTAGGACCAGAGCACTTTTTGCGATTCGGCGCTGCGTCGCTTTAACTGACAATTGCGCGGTCGTGCGACGTTGCACTCAAACAAAATTTGTGTCCTTTTTTTCCCAAATTGGTGGTATTTGATCGCCTCTGCGTCATTTCTGATCGCCGCTATAAACAAAAGAAGAGCGACCATTTTGCAAAAAAAAACCAAATTTCTTACTTTTTGCTAAAATTCAAATCCAAAAAAAATATATAAAAAAACATTTTTTTTCACCGTTTTTGTGCGATTTATAGAATTCCTCATATTTGCGATAAAAAAATTGCAATCTGCGTTTATTGATTGGTTTGCACAAAAGTGGCCGCGTTTACGTATGATGAGAATTAATTTCTGGGGTTTTTATTTTTTTATTTTTTACTAGTAATGGCGGCGATCTGCGATTTTTAGCAGTAATGCGATATTGGGGCGGACATGTCGGACATTTTTGACACTTTTTTGGGACCAATGACATAAAAAAAACCTAAACTTAAAATCGTTTTTCATTCTTTAAACCAAAAAAAAACGTTTTACCAGCGAGAAGAAAACAAATATCGCCGCTAGTCTTTACTGCGTCTCCGCTAGTTTATGGTGGTTAAACCCTTTTTTTCCTGTGTTTAAAACAAACTCACGTTGCAGCGTGCTGGCGCGTTAACAGTCAATT
>BLSH010397115.1:243934-259566 GCA_018402905.1 Glandirana rugosa | reverse complement strand
TCCAAAAAGGGGTCATTTGGGGGGTATTTGTACTTTCCTGTCTTGTTAGGGCCTCAAGAAATGAGACAGGCCGTCAGTGCATCAGGTGTGATAAATTTTCAGTGATTGGCACCATAGATTGTAGACTCTATAACTTTCACAAAGACCAAATAATATACACTAATTTGGGTTATTTTTACCAAAGACATATAGCAGTATAAATTTTGGCCAAAATTTACGAAGAAAAATTACTAATTTGCAAAATGTTATAACAGAAATAAAGAAAAATGCATTTTTTTACAAAATTTTTGGTATTTTTCCATTTATTGCTCAAAAAATAAACACCCCAGTGGTGATTAAATACCACCAAAAGAAAGCTCTATTTGTGTGAAAAAAAGGACGAAAATTTCATTTGGATACAGTGTAGTATGACTGAGTAATTGTCATTCAAAATGTGAGAGCACTGAAAGCTGAAAATTGGTCTGGTTAGGAAGGGGGTTTAAGTGCCCAGTTGTCAAGTGGTTAAAAAGGCATGGGTTCTTTCCAAAATGCACAAAATGGTGTTGGATTCTAATATATAGGCTGGGTTCACACTATTGCAAATTGGATGCAGGTTTCTCCACATCCAATTCTCATGTCAGGAGATTGTGACCGGCTCTCTATGGACCTGGTTCACACATCTCCAGAGCGTCTCCAATGCGAATTGCACAGGAGTTCTGTGTGTCTTTTGGTCCATTTCAGGTCCGAATTCAGCCAAAAATTTGGGCTAAAATCACACCTGAAATGGTGAACAGTGACGCACCAGTCCCCTGCTGTGAGCTGCTCCATGCGGCAGTGGGAACCCAGCCTTATAGGTAATAACACCATGGGTTGTTGATCCAGGAAATATCTAATTGCTTCCTGCAGGATCAGGAAGGATTCTTTCCCCCACTGGAGCAAATTCGATTATGATTCATTCTTTTTTGCCTTCCTCTGGATCAACTGTGGGTAAAGAATTGAGTATATGGAAGTTTTCTATTTATGTGTGTGTGTGTTTTTTTCTTTTTCTATTGGTTGAACTAGATGGACTAGTATCTTTTTTCAACCACATCAGCTATGTTAGAAATATTACGCTTATATAGCCACTCTGCCTTGAGCAGGAGTGACTCTTTAAATTGATTTCTGCTGAGCTGTAACCAGCCAAAAATAAAAATGATAGTATAGCTACAGATTTCTCCTAGTATAAGGACCTGGTTCACCTGGCGATGGCACAATGGTTCTCTGAGCTGAAAACTGTAGTTCCAGTGACCACCAATGGGTGTCTCCCAGCAGCCAGCAAGTTCCTGCACTCAGTTTCATCTGGCCTCAGCTGCTGGGGGGGTACTTAAGTCCCACCTCTGCTATTGCAATTCACATCAGTGTTTTGATTGCCTTGCTTGCTGCCAGATCCATCCTGTTTTTGAGCTATCCTTGCATCCTGTTCTCTTACTGCTGCTTGTCTTGTTCCTGTACCCAGTCCTGATTCCCCCTTTTTCTTGCATTGCCCCTGTTACACTTGCTTCCCATATTGTACATATTTGTACATATAGTATATAGTTAGTTTGCTAGGTTTTTGTTACTTAGGCATTTTGATTGTGGGTCACTTGTTGTTTATGTTCACTATTTGCTGGTATGTGCATGTCTTTTTGCTTGCTGTTAATAGATATAGTTAATTATTCATCATTTGGTCCCAGCTTCCTTGTGTAGCTACATACAGTATATCTGGACACACCAGCTTCTGACTCCTGACACCTAGCTCAGGGTTATGGTCTACTTCTGCCTGCTGCTGATTAGTGTCTTTGGATTTAGAACAATAGGATACAATAATGCTGAGTGATGAATGCCCTGACATTTTTGGCTCCCAACATGGGGCCTAGCGAGATTTTTTTGTAAGATAAATCTTGTTTTAGCACCATGGGGACTATGTACTGAACATCAAGGGAAACCACTGGTTTTGTGGGTGGATTGGGCCCTGGAACTGTCATTGGTGAACCTGCTGTGCACATTTCAACCACAGAGGCCACCTCAGCTGCTGCCACCAAAAGCACCCATCCATCATCCCTTACTGGCAAGTTTAGTTTCACAGGATTCTTGTGACTATGGTAGAAGCCTGCAATGAGACCCACTAGCACCAGAGGTCAGTAAGTCAGCTGGGGTAGTGGGAGTGGAGGATTATGTTAGAGGGACTTATAGGCGTACAACTAAATGTGTTCTTGCTAAGGAAATATCCTCAGAATCTGACTCTAACTTACTTTATTACAAAGTGTCAGACACCCCAGCTGTTTCTGTATCACTAAAGGGATTATGGTTGTGTAGACAAGATGAGGATTGGGAGGGTGAGGAGGGCCCTTCTGTTGTTGCTCCTGGCCAGCAACAGCCACAAGTAGACCCATTACTGGCTGTTGCCAAACCTCAGTCATCCCTTGCTTAACGTATTAGGAATATAGGGAAAAGTGGCGCTGTCTTTTAAACGCTAAAAAACGTAATCTAATTCATTAAAAACTTGTGATTTCATATATAGTGCTTTAAGATTTGATCTAGTTCATTAAAAACGTGTGATTACATATACAGTGTTGAGTGCCATCTGTGCTATTTATAAATAATTCCTTAATATTGCATCACTCAATGAAAAATATCAAACAATTATAAAAGCTTTTGGTAATTCATGTGTATATTAATAAAATTCATATGATTGAGAAAATGCCAAATATTGTGCAAAAATTAGTCCAAAGTAAATCCACAGGTAAAAACAAACTCTCCAAAACAGTCAAAACAGCACGCTGTCCAAGCGCATAGATAAAAGACAGTACACACTTCCTATTGTTTGGGATGATGTGCGCTCCACAAACAGTGAATCTGAAAACCGGAAGTGACATCTCGGCGTACCAGAAGGGAGCACGTGTGGACACATTTCAGGGTCTTGGCAATCTTCTTATAGCCTAGGCCATTTTTATGTAAAGCAACAATTCTTTTTTTCAGATGCTCAGAGAGTTCTTTGCTTAGAGGTGCCATGTTGAAATTCCAGTGACCAGTATGAGAGAGTGAGAACGATAACACCAAATTTAACACATCTGCTCCCCATTCACACCTGAGACCTTGTTACACTAACGATTCACCTGCCACCAGGGAGAGAAAATGGATAATTGGGTCCAATTTGGACATTTTCACTTAGGGGTGTACTCACTGTTGTTGCCAGTGGTTTAGACATTAATGGCTGTGTGTTGAGTTATTTTGAGTGGACAGCAAATTTACAGTTATACAAGCTGTACACTCACTACTTTACATTGTAGCAAAGTGTCATTTCTTCAGTGTTGTCACATGAAAAGATATAATAAAATATATTTTGTTAGATACAGTGTATATATACATATATATATATATATATATATTTATATATATATTTTATATTCTTTTTGGCAGTTTGGTGACGGTGTGGCATTGCAGATGATTATATTTCTAAAAGCAATTTTACAGTTTGCAATTGAATTTGATTTGTATTTCAAAATATGTCTAAAGGACAATATTATTCTTGTGCACATTGCGTTGGCATTGGACAAAACAATGTATAGTTTGTAATATTTTCACATTTTTGTGAAGTGTGTAAATATTATAGGATACTAAAACTTTCACTTTGCTTTCTAGACTTTTACATTTCTTCATCTTCATTTGATGCTTTACAAAAATACCATTATATAGTAGGACAAACCTTAGGCTCTTACTGATCTTCAGAGTTCCTTACCACCAGTAGAACCCCAGAAATATTCTATAAAATATTAATTTAATAATGTCTAAAGTCATAAAATCTTAAAGCACTAAGGGGCATTGCAAATCTTGCCTAACCAATTCTGAGCTTCTTAAAAACACTTTGTCACTTCATTTGAAGTCTGTAACTGACATATTACATGTCATATTCTCATTTTTATATTAAAATGGACATATAGTGATGATGCATTGCTTTCCTACTCTGACCACCGTGCTCGCAAAAACAAATAGATGGCTATTTTTGTACATGACACAACACCACAATGAACTGACACTATACTCACCTTGCATAAATGTTCCACAGCAATTTTGCTTTTCATTCAATAATCATTATTGATTTTTTCCTGATTACCACATTTTTAGTGATGTTAAACAAGTTGTAAATAATCTTTATTGAGTATTTTGGAAGAATATAAGAGATACACAAGTGGACTTATATTTCATGGAATTATTCTTTAGAAAAAATCAATATAATCTAATGTAATTTCATAAAATGTTGGTATTTAATTAGATTGATTGTGCAGAAGACCTTCCTGTGTTCTGTTTCTAGTGAGGATTTTCTGCTTACAATTGCCTACAATGTTTTGTATCAGTGATTTATTGCTAATTCTTATTAAACTGTACAAAGGAAATGTAATTTCAGTACTTAGTGTTTGAAAAAAAAGCTCAGTTACTTAGTAATGTGTACTAAGCATACAAAAATACACAAGGTACTCAGGCCCCATTGAACAATATTAACATCAAGAAAAAAAAATCAATTAAAAATAAATATGTATATATAATTATAAAGGTAACAGTGTGAATATAAACAATAATAGATTTTAATATTATAAATTAGAAAGTGTAGTGTTATTAACCTCAAATTGTGGCAATGTCCATGAAATAAACAATAGTAATAATTTCATTAGTAATTCCAGGTGATGCACAATTTGGCAATCTCACAGCATCAGGGAGAAAGCGGTAACTCAGCCTGGTGGATCTAGCCCTGATTCTGTGGAACCTGAAGGGAAGGGGGGGACAAAAAATCCATACGCAGAAGGAAAAGAATGCCTCATAATATTGAGGGCCATTTTTCTACACTTGCTGTTATAAATATTAGTGATGACGGCAAATTGCTGCCAATAACTCTCTGGGCATCCTTTCCCACCTAATGGAGTGCCTCTCTATCTGCAGCAGAGTGACTACCATATCAAATAGTAATGCAGAAAAAAGGGGTCTTTCCACAATACACCTATAAAACAAGGTGTGGACTGAAGTACAAAGGCAAGCACACTTCAATCTCTTCAAAAGGTAAAGTTGTTAATAGGCCTTAATCACCAAGCTGGCTATATTGGTGCTTCAGGTGAAATTATCAGAGATGTGCACCTCCAGATATTTAAAGAAAGGAACCATCTCAACAGCTGCACCACAGATGTAGAGAGAAGGGGGGTAATGCCTGTCTTCCTAAAGTTCACAATCATTAACTTTGTCTTCTTTACGTTAATGTAGAGATTGATAACTTTGCAACAAGCTTCCAGATTCTAGACTTCCTGTTTGTACTGATGAGTCCTATTACTGCCATATTATCTTCAAACTTCACAATACGATTAGCTGAGCGATCATAGTTCAGTATTGTGTACAGTATTAGGCTTAAGATGCATCCCTGGGGTAAAAGGTATTGAGGATGATGAAAGTAGATTAAATATTGTAAATTCTAACAGACTGGGGCCTTTTTGTTAAAGCGTCCAGTATCCATTGATTGAGCTGCTAAATCTGGACATTCTGTAACAGAGGATTTATCAGTCTGCCCATGTATACTCATGGCCAAATCGGAATGATGTGACATGGAGACTCCTGGGTCAAATAGAGTCAGTAAAATATGTATTATCATGGCGGCATATGCTGACAGATGTGGTCTTGATCACTATATCAATCTGTAATTTAATGTTGACTTTGAAGGGTCATTATTATGAAGGGAAGGCTGAATAAATCCCTAAAATAACTAATTTACTGCATTTTGAATTTGTGAATGAATGCAGGCTTTTGGGGTGCTACTTGGAGTGTTTATGATATTTGTGAATACTGATTTTTGAATGGTTCTAACAACATTCTATGGCAAATGTTGTATTTTTTATGTGAAGGGAATGAGGATACAGTCATTGTCTGTAAAGTATATAAGACTCTCTGGAACCTAACTGTAAGTAACAAATGTTTCAACTGCAGCATGTAATAAGATGCAAAGATATGCAAAGCTATACAAATTCTTCCTACCTATGCTTGCTATTCCCTAATGTTTTGAATAGCAGATTTTTCTGATTCCTTTAGACCCTTCACTCAACCTATCTTTACTTAGCATGGATTTTGTATAGTGAAGTACTCCAACCTGACTCAAGAGTACTCTCATTTATTAGAATTTTCTTAATCCTGCAATATAATTTCTGTGTGGAAAGAACATGAGTTAGTGACATAAATGTAAATCTAAAAATATAACCACATTCAACAGCACTTCAAACTTTTATTAATAGTATATAACTAGAGTTGATCAAACCTCTGGAAGTTCGGGTTCTGCAGGTTCGGCCGAACTTCGGGACAAAGTCCGGGTTCGGGTCCGGACTTGACCCGATCTTTGACTCGGACCCCGAACCCTATTGAAATCAATGGGGACGTGAACTTTTAGGCACAAAAATGGCTGTAACAACGTCCTGGAAAGTCCTAGAGGTCTGCAAAAGGAAGGAAAATGGGGGTAAGGGTTGGACAAGTGCCCTACAAAGAAATGGGGATAGGGAAATAATTTAAAATAATTTTTAAGCTAAAATCACATAAAAAAATCAAAAATGGAGGTGGATGTGGAGTTGGAGGTTGAGGAGGCGGTGAAAGTGGCGGTGGAGGAGGTAGCCAACACTGTTTTTTTTATTTTTGGAATTTTTTTTTTTTTTTTTTAAACCAGCAATGTAGATGCACTTTTTAATTTTGTGCAAGAAACAATAATCTGTCCCTTTAAGCAACAGTAGGAACCTCTCCCTATAGAACTAGGAGATGATTTTAGATTCTAAAATCATCTCCAAGTTGTACAGGGAAAGCCTCCAGCTGTTGCTTTAAGGGAAAGATTATTGTTCTAAAATCATCTTCAAAGTGTGTGGGAAAAGCCTATTGCAGAGGCATAGAGCCATATTATTGTTCTGAAATCATCTTCAAAATGCGTGGGAAAAGCCTGTTTCAGCCGCATAGAGCCATATTAGTGTTCTAAAATCATCCTCAAAGTGTGTGGGAAAAGCCTGTTTCAGCCTCATGGAGCCATATTAGTGTTCTAAAATCATCTTCACAGTGTGTGGGAAAAGCCTGTTTCAGCCGCATGGAGCCATATTAGTGTTCTAAAATCATCTTCAAAGTGTGTGGGAAAAGCCTGTTTCAGCCGCATGGAGCCATATTAGTGTTCTAAAATCATCTTCAAAGTGTGTGGGAAAAGCATTTTTCAGCCGCATGGAGCCATATTAGTGTTCTAAAATAATCTTCAAAGTGTGTGGGAAAAGCCTATTGCAGGGGCATAGAGCCATATTACTGTTCTTCCAGCCGCATAGAGAGCCATATTATTGTTCTAAATTTTAGAACACTAATATGGCTCCATGCGGCTGAAACAGGCTTTGCCCACACACTGTGAAGATGATTTTAGAACACTAATATGGCTCCATGCGGCTGAAACGGGCTTTTCCCACACACTGTGAAGATGATTTTAGAACACTAATATGGCTCCATGCGGCTAAAACAGGCTATTCCCACACACTGTGAAGATGATTTTAGAACACTAATATGGCTCTATGCGGCTGAAACAGGCTTTTCCCACACACTGTGAAGATGATTTTAGAACACTAATATGGCTCCATGCGGCTGAAACAGGCTTTTCCCACACACTGTGAAGACGATTTTAGAACACTAATGTGGCACTATGCGGCTGAAACAGACAGGCTTTTCCCACACACTGTGAAGATGATTTTAGAACACTAATATGGCTCTATGCGGCTGAAACAGGCTTTTCCCACACACTGTGAAGATGATTTTAGAACACTAATATGGCTCCATGCGGCTGAAACAGGCTTTTCCCACACACTTTGAAGATGATTTTAGAACACTAATGTGGCTCTATGCGGCTGAAACAGGCTTTTCCCACACACTTTGAAGATGATTTTAGAACAGTAATATGGCTCTATGCCCCTGCAATAGGCTTTTCCCACACACTTTGAAGATGATTTTAGAACACTAATCTTTCCCTTAAAGCAACAGCTGGAACTTTTCCCTGTACAACTTGGAGATGATTTTATAACACTAATCTTTCCCTTAAAGCAACAGCTGGAACCTTTTCCTGTACAATTTGATGATGATTTTAGAACACTAATCTTTCCCTTAAAGCAACAGCTGGAACCTTTCCCTGTACAACTTGATGATGATTTTAGAAGAATAATCTTTCCCTTAAAGCAACAGACTCTACCTAGTCCAATCAGATCGTTCTGTGCAGCAGGATGAGGTGTGCAATCTGTCCCTCAAAGCACCAGTACTAGTATCTCTCGCTAGTCCACAATCAGATCGTTCAGTAATGCAGGATGAGATGTTCTGCAATCTGTCCCTCACAGAGCCAGCAGCATCCTCTCCCTAAACTATCCTGAGAGCCTATGACATGCAGCACGGTGACTCCAGCCCCATATAGAGGGTGGGTCACATGGTGCACTGGCCAATCACAGCCATGCCATTAGTAGGCATGGCTTTGATGGCTTCTAGGGAAAACCAGTGAAACACTTGTTGATTGGCTGCCCTTGGCAGCTTTTCAACACGTGGAATAAAATACCAGAACCCCAGATCCGGACTTTTTTTGAAAAGTCCGGGTTCGGGTCCGGGTCCCGGACACCCAAAAGTTTGGTACGGACCCGAACTTTACAGTTCGAGTTCGCTCAACTCTATATATAACTTAAACCAGAAATCCTACCATACCTTTTTTCTGCAGGAGCTAGCACTGCCTCTAACATACACAAAGTTATTAGTCTGAATAGCCTCCCTGCTGTTTTTTTTTTTTTAAACACATATAGTAATACAAGCTTACTCTCTGGCACCTCATGTACCTCCTTCTTTAGTGACTCACTGTGAGGCACTAAGTAAGTCTAGGAGTTGCTCCCTTGGCCTGCCCCATAAAGGTACTGGGCCTCCCCGTTGCCAGTCATTTCCTGCGGAATGAGCTTGGTGGGCATGCTAATTCTGCCTGCATCATTTGTGGGCATTTCTTTTTTTTAATTCTACTTGTTGGGTGTTACCTGCACAGACTGTATTACAAAAACAATCAGTCCCTCTCTTGAACACACAGCTACCTTACATAATAGTAACAATGTCAAGAAAGGTAAGGCTTTATTTTCACATGGGCACATCTTTATGGAGCTTTTCATATACTGTATGTTCCAACTTGTGACAGAAAATATATACTGCACTACATGTATAGTATCTGTTGTAGTCTCCTTTTTTATGTGTGCATGAAGTTGTACTTATCAAGGCATAGAGTATATAAATATTTTTAAAGTGGTTGTAAACCTCAGACATAAAAAAAATTAACAAAGCACACCAAACTATAATGTGTGCTAACCTGAATCCAAAGCACCAAGTCTGGTTCCTCTGATCTCTCCTTTCTCTGCCATCTGCACAACTCACTCCAAATCAGGGCAGCCATCAGAAATTTTGGGGCCCCATACACAGCTTTAGGTCTGGGCCCCCCCCGGCGCCTGACCACCAACATTCAATAGGGCACGCCCACTGTCCATCCTACCAAATCCCACCACAGGCCAGCCCACCGAGTCAGCATTCAAATCCCTCTCCACAATGTAACTCCCATCCTCATCCCCACCCAGCATCATCCACATCCCTCTCCAGAAGAGGGATGGATGATTGTGGGTGAGGATGATGGAGAGTGATGGATAATTCTGGGTAGGGATACATTGTGGAGAGGGATGGATGATTATGGGCAGGAATGGGGATGATGGAGAGGGATGGATGATTCTGGGTGGGGATTAGGATAATGGAGAGAGATGAGGATGATTCTGAGTGGGGATCAGGATGATGGAGAGGGATGGATGATTCTGGGTGGGGATGAGGATGATTCTGGGTGGGGATGAAGATGATGGAAAGGGATGAGGATTGTTCTGGGCAAGGATGGGGATGATGGAGAGGGATGGATGATTGTGAGTAGGGATGAGGATTATTCTGGGTGGGGATGGGGATGATGGAGAGGGGTGGATGATTGTGAGTGGAGATGAGGATGATAGAGAGGGATGAGGATGATTCTGAGTGGGCATCAGGATGATGGAGAGGCATGTGGATGATTCTGGGTGGGGTGAGGATGATGGAATTACATTGTGGAGAGAAATGTAGATGATTCCTCGTGGGGATGAGAGTTACATTGAAGCGGTTGTAAACTCGTGACAATCACTTTAACCTACAGGTAAGCCTATAATAAGTCTTACCTGTAGGTGCCCTGCATATCTCTTAAACCTGCACGGTTCAGGAGATATGCAGTGTATGAGACGTGCCGACGTCATTTCGGCACATGCGCAGTGAAGAAACGGCCTCTGTGCCATTTCTTCACTGTGATCGTGCCGTGACTGGCGGCTCCCGCGAGCATGCACGGGAGTGATGTCACGTGACTCCGGCCAGTCACAGAGCCGGAGATCACGGCCCCGGAAGGAAGAAGGGCTGAAGATGGATGCTGCCAGCACAGGGGACAGCGCCGGACATCGCAGGGTTCGTTTGCAGGTAAGTGACACATAATGGGCTACTATACGATGCACAGTAGCCCATTATGCATCTACTTTGCAGGGGAATGTAGAGGAAGTAAACCCAATCTAGGTTTACTTCCTCTTTAAGAGGCTCTCGGCAATGTAACTCTCATCTCCACCCAAAAACATCATCATCCATTTTCACAAAGTAACTCCATCATGTCATCTTATCAGGGTCAGGTGTATGATGTCCCTTCAGAGGAGAATAAATACAGTCCACTCCACACACCACTCTTTATGGCAGCATGCTGCTGCACACACACACATTGACTTACCATGTCTGCATGCATACAGCTGATAGGGCTAGGCCCCACTACTGACAAGGCTGGCCACACCCCCTCCCCGAGTCCTGCCCAATCCCATTACTAACCTAGTAGCAAGTTCCCGGCCTCAGCAGGGAAGCAGAGCGAGTGCCGTATCACGGATCACCTGCAGGACGGGGGACACAGGGAGGAGGAATCAGTGTTCCGGCTTCTGTCTGCTGGGGCTGCAGCCAGTGCTCCTCTGTTGTGGTTGGTGCACGGGCCAGCGGCTAGCTGCTAAAAGTGTAATTTCATTATGAAGCTGCTGTTAGGGGTGCGGGCAGTACCTGGGGCCCTCCAGCTGGGCCTTTGGGGATGCTCGGGCCCCTTACAAGTGTATTCTCTGCCCCCCCGATGGCAGCCCTGCTCCTAATAGATTAAGCCGACATCATCCCCCATCCCTTCCGGCACACAGCAGATGTCTCATACCCATTTGTAAGGGCTTACAGCTTACACATTTAAGTGGACCTGGTATCAGATACATTTTTTGTTTAGTGCATGTAAAATGTGTAACACATGCAGGCATTAATCCCTCTCAAAGAGACCACTTTTCTTGAAAATGCCTGCATCTTCCTTTTTCTCCAGAATTCAGGCGCCATCTTTGTTCAGGCATCTTTCAAGGTCAGCAATTCCTTCCTAGACTGTGATGCTCACTGTTTGACTGTATTTGCACATTGTCTGACCTCAATCAGCTTTGTGCTTTTCACAAATTTGCAATGTTGCAATCTGATTACTGAGAAAATGATGACATCTTCTCAGTCTAGGCTTAATCACTTGATTGGGTGTCTTCTTTAACCACTTACCAACCGGAAGGTTTTGCAGCTTTAGGACCAGAGCACTTTTTTCAATTTGGCACTGCACCGCTTCAAATGGTAATTGCATGGTCATGCAATGCAGTACCCAAACAAAATTTGCGTCCTTTTTTTCCCACAAATAGAGCTTTCTTTCAGTGGTATTTGTTCACCACTGCGCTTTTTATTTTTTGCGATATAAACAAAAAAAGGACAAAAATTTTGAAAAAAAATGATATTTTCAACTTTATGTTATAAAAATACAATAAACTAAATTTTAGTCATACATTTTTGCAAAATGCATTTAGCCACATGTCTTGGGTAAAAAAAAAGCTAATTACCGTATATTTATTGGTTTGCGCAAAAGTTATAGCGTCTACAAACTTTTTTATTTTATGACTGCCTATCTAATTTCTTGAGGTGCTAAAATGGAAGGGCAGTACAAAACCCCCCCAAATTACCCCATTTTGGAAAGTAGACACCCCAAGGAATTTGCTGAGAGGCATGTTGAGCCCATTGAATATTTTATTTTTTTGACATAACTGATTGAAAGATGACCAAAAAAAAAAATTACACAAAGTTGTTACTGAAATTATATGTTGCTCACACATGCCATGGGTATATGTGGAATTACACCCCAAAAATACATTCTGCTGCTTCTCCTGAGTACGGGGATACCCCATGTGTGAGACTTTTTGTAAGTCTATCTGCCTACAGGACCCCAAAATCCAATCGCCGCCTTCAGTATTTCTAAGGGCAAAAATGTATGCATTCACCCCACACTACCTATCTCAGTTGCGGAGGCCATGAAATGTCCAGATAGCACAAGCCCCCCCAAATGACCCCATTTTGGAAAGTAGACACCCCAAGCTATTTGATGAGAGGCATGTTGAGTCCATGGAATATTTTATATTTTGCCACAAGTTTTGGGGAAATTACAATTTTTTTTTCCCCACAAAGTTGTCACTAAATGATATGTTGCTTGAACATGCCATGAGTATATGTGAAATTACACCCCAAAATACATTCTGCTGCTTCTTCTGAATACAGGGATACCACATATGTGAGACCTTTTGGCAGTCTAGCCGCGTACGGGACCCCAAAAACCAATCACCGCCTCCAGACGATCTAAGTGCGTAAAAAGGTGATTTTACTCCTCACTCCCTATCACAGTTTTGGAGGCCATGGAATGCCCAGATAGCACAACCCCCCCCCCCCCCCATGACCTCATTTTGGAAAGTAGACACTCCAAGCTATTTGCTGAGAAGTATTTTGAGTATTTTGCAGATCTCACATTTTGTCACAAAGTTTTGAAATTTGAAAAAAGTAAAAAAAAAAAAAAAAATTCTGTTTATTTTTTCATTTTCCAAAACAAATGAGAGCTGCAAAATACTCACCGTGTCTCTAGGCAAATACCTTGGGGTGTCTACTTTCCAAAATGGGGTCATTTGGGGGGGTTTTGTGCTACCTTTACATTTCAGGGCCTCCAAAACCGTGATAGGTACAGAGGAATAAAATCACCATTTTACGCCCTTAGAAATCCTGAGGGCGGTGATTGGTTTTCGGGGTTCTGTAAGCGGATAGGCTCACAAAAAGTCTCACACATGGGGTATCCCCATACTCAGGAGAAGCAGCAGAATGTATTTTGGGGTGTAATTCCCCATATACCCATGGCATGTGTGAGCAATATATCATTTCAGTGACAACTTTGTGTTAAAAAAAAAATAAATAAATACAAATTGTCATTTCCCCGAAACTTGTGGCAAAATATAAAATATTCCATGGACTCAACATGCCTCTCAGCAGATAGCTTGGGGTGTCTTCTTTCCAAAATGGGGTCATTTGTTTTTTTTTTTTTTTTGCTATCTGGACATTTCATGGCCTCTGCAACCTGGATAGGTAGTATGGGGTGAAGGCATAAATTTTCGCCCTTAGAAATCCTGAAGGCCGTGATTGGTTTTGGGGTCACGTATGCGGATAGACTCACAAAAAGTCTCACATATGGGGTATCCCCTTACTCAGAAGAAGCAGCAGAATGTATTTTGGGGTGTAATTCCACACATACCCATGGCATGGGTGAGCAATATATAATTTCAGTGAACACTTTGTGTAATTTTATTTATTTTTGTCACTTTTCAATAATTTATGACAAACAAATAATATATTCCATGGACCCAACATGCCTCTCAGAAAATAGCTTGGGGTGTCTACTTTCCAAAATGGTGTCATTTGGGGGGGTTTTGAACTCTCCTGGCATTTTCTTGTTCAAGTATTTTATTATGAGAAAAATAAGAAGGGTACAGAGTGTACAACAAGGTAGGCAGGCATGCCTAATATTCAAGAGACAGTCATAACATTACAAGATACACGTTATAAAGGTAGAGGGTTAACGTTCACCATCTGCTTAGTCGCGAGGTGCTGGTGACAATTCTACGATTCAAGTTAGTAAGAAACTGGTGATGCATTTTGAAATTGCTGTCTGTAACTGAGCGAGGTAGCATCTGAGTATATCGAGCTGTTTCTGATGCAAATGATATTGTATAACTAGCATCTGGCTTTGGTAGAGCCGGAGGTTAGTCTTTTCAGTTCAGTTTTATGTTATAAGATGGTGTGGGGGGCATTGCCCCTATAAAAATATGTAGGCGAAGGGTGAGAGACAGGAGGAAGGAGAGAAAATAGTGAGAAAAGATGGAGAAAGCCTTAAGAGAAGGTTTCAGAGAATAGGATGGAGGTAGCCGGAAGGGGGAGAGTGTCCATGATAGGGCGTTTTGGGTTGATCTATGATAAATGGGGGATACAGGGTTATGGGTGCAATAAGGTGTCATCGAAGTCTATTGGAAGAAAGTGGCGGGTCCAAGGTAGCCACATTCGTTCGAATTTGGGAATGGTGTCTGAGATAGTTGCTTCGATTTTGGCGTGTATCATAGCTTTAGTTATCCTATGCTTAACTTCCATTGTTGAGAGGGATGGGGTCTTCCAGGCCTTAGCGATCGTTTGCTTCGCAGCTGTGGTGATTTGCAGGACTAGTTTGAATTGTGATTTGGTGAAATCTTGGGGTTTATGATTAAGTATAGCTAGGGCAGGATCGGGTGTAATTGACTGATTGAGAAGTGTAGAGATGATGACAAAGATATCTTCCCAGAATTTGGTTACCATCGGGCAGGCCCACCATATATGAAGGTGGGTGCCACTGTCAGAACATCCCCTAAAACATGTTGAGGGATATGATGGTTGGTATTTAGCTATTCTGGCAGGTACCAAGTACCACCTGAAGAGGACTTTATAATTTGCCTCAGAGGCGACTATGTTTTGGGTAGCGGATTTGGTGGCCTGCCAAATGTTGGTCCAATCTTCTGGGTCTAGATGTATTTGTAGATCTTGCTCCCATTTTTGAACATATGAGAGAGCTGTGTGCGGTGGGGGATCTAGTAGGGATTGGTCGTGGTCACAAGCTTGTTCAAATATAGTTTTATGTGGTAGTGTGGGATCAGATGGTATACATGGAGTGAAAAAATGTTTGAGTTGGAGATAGCGGAATATTTCATTTGGAGGGAGATTATGGGTTTCAGAGAGTGAGGAGAACGTTTCCATGGCTCTGGTTGTGGTAAAGGAGTAAGCTCTGAGTAAGCCTACTGATGACCAGCGATGGAATGAGGATGGTGAGGTCCATCCGGGAGGGAATGAAGGGTTGTGTGAATATACCCATCGATAACTTCGTCACCTTACGCTGGGGGAAAGGGACCGGTTGGAGGAAACCGATGTTGGTTTTCTGGTCTTCTGTTAGTTTTTGGGTTGATGGGTTGTGAGTGAGGCGTATACCTTATGTGAGTTTAAATTTATGTTCGATGTTAGGGGGGTATTGGGCGAAGAGAGTATAAGTGTGTTGGGAAGTAAGGGAGGGCCTACCTGGAGTGGTAGGAGTAAGGTAGCGACCAGTAGTCATCCGAATGAGTCTCGAATGAGGAAATGGTGTTGGTCTCGGTACCTTTGCAAGA
>BLSH010397115.1:189679-231607 GCA_018402905.1 Glandirana rugosa | reverse complement strand
TTTTCATTTTTTTCCCACATTTTCCAACAACTTCTGGAAAAAAATGAACCGTTCAAAAGACTCATTATGCCTCATAAATTATAAGTTAGGGTGTTTGCTTTCCAAAATGGGGTCATTGTCCTGGTGTTCCAGCGCCTTCAAAAGTGTAATAGGTGGCTGAGAAATGAGATGTGTAATTTATGCTCGTAAAACGCCTGAAGGTGCTACTTCAATGTTAGGCCTTTGTATGTGGCCAGGCTGTGTAAAAGTCTTACACATGGGGTATCGCCATACTCAGGAGGAGTTGCAGAATGTATTTTGGGGTGTCATTGCAAGTATGCATATGCTGTGTGTGAGAAATAACTTGTTGTTTAACAATTTTGTGTAAAAAAAAAAAAAAAAATTCTTCATTTTGCAAAGAATTGTGGGAAAAAATTACAACTCACCATGCCCCTTACTAAAAACCTTGGAATGTCTACTTTCCAAAAAGGGGTCATTTGGGGGGTATTTGTACTTTCCTGGCTTGTTAGGGTCTCAAGAAATGAGATAAGTGGTCAGTACATCGGGTGTGATCAATTTTCAATGATTGGCACCATAGCTTGTAGACTCTATAACTTTCACAGAGACCAAATAATATCCACTAATTTGGGTTATTTTTACCAAAGATATGTAGCAGTATAAATTATCGCCCAAATTTATGAAGAAAAATTACTTTTTTGCAAAATTTTTCAATACAAACTAAAAAAAAGTGTTTTTTTTTCAAAATTTTCGCTACTTTTTCGCTTATATTGAAAAAAATAAAAAACCCAGCAGTGATTATATACCACCAAAAGATGCTCTATTTGTGAGAAAAAAATGATAAAAATTTTGTTTGGGTACAGTGTTGCATGACTGAGTAATTGTCATTTAAAGTGTGAGAGTGCTGAAAGCTGAAAATTGGTCTGGTAAGGAAGGGGGTGTAAGTGTCCTGTATGGAAGTGGTTAAGGTTATATTGGTGGACAGGGAGGGTTTTCTCCACAATACCAGTCGCCCTTCTAATTTGGACAGCCGTGTTTGCATGAATGGAGGAAAGAACGAAAACATCCTTTGTATCCCTCCACTTCATCGCAAGCAAATTACCACATCTCAAGCAGGCTCTCTCCCCCCGACTAAGTCGGGAATCTACCAGCCATTGGGGGAAGCCCCGGCGATTAGGTCGCATGGTGCCACATTCGCCAATTTGGTGATCAAGTAAGTGACTAAAAAGTGGAAAGCTTGGGTAGTAATTGTCCACGTACAAATTGTACCCCTTTCTGAATAAGGGTGACACCAAGCTCCACACAATTTTGCCAGCGCTCCCCATGTAGTCTGGGCATCCTTCCGGCTCTATGCGGCTATCTTGGCCCTCATAAACCATAAAACTACATGTACAGCCTGTGGCCCTGTCACAGAGCTTGTACAACTTGACCTCGTATCTGGCACGCTTGTTGGGGACATACTGTTTGAAAACAAGACGGCCAGAAAATTTAATCAGGGACTCGTCCACGCACACAACTTGGTTGGGAATAAAATGTGCTGCGAACGTCTGGTTGAAGTGGTTTATGAGGGACCGAATTTTGTAGAGCCGGTAAAATTCAGGGTCTCCATACGGACGATTGAGTCGATTGTCACTGAAGAGCATGAACCGCAGAATCTGCTCGTATCGTGTCCTGGCCATGGAAGCAGAGTAGCCATACATGTGATGAATTGAGTCACTGGACCAATATAACCGCAATTCAGATAGATGATGTATGCCCATGTTGAGGGTGAGGCCCAGAAAGGTCTTAAATTCGGAAACCGTAATTGGTTTCCAATTTCTGGCAAGGGACAAATGGGGATTAGCGGCGATGTATTGACCAGCGTATAAATTGCTTTGGTCCACAATAGATCTATAGAGATCTTAGGTGAAATACAGCGAAAAAAAAATCAATGGCCCTAAAATCAACTGTATGCACCTGAATTCCGGGTTGGGCAGTGAATGGGGGAAGTACGGGCGCTGCATCAGTGGTGGGTTGCCAATCAGGGTTTGCAAGTGCGTCAGGAAGGGCCCTATGGGCTCTGCGGGCCTGTGTTCTTCGTCTTCGTGACTGTGGGGCATTACCCGTGCTAGCCACACTAGCTTGAACTTATGGGACTCACCACATCACCAAGTGTTACTGCAGTGCTGGTTGTATGACCAGGATGTACTAGGCCGCTGGTGCTTGCCAGGTCACCAGAAGGGGTAGCGGCGCTAGTACTGGGTCTCTGCTCCATATGAGAACGCTGCGGTTCTTGCACCTCAGCGACAGCTAAATGGGATCTGGTACGCCTGACCTTAGCAGGGACCACCCAATCACCAGAACTATCTGTCATGGAGCCGCTGTCGAATATCAACTCGATTGGTGTGTCTGAATCTGACAGTGAGTCTTCCCCATCGCTCTCATCTGTCATACTCACAATCGCGTAGGCCTCATCACTAGTGTACCTCGGATTAGACATGGCCTCTAAATTTATAGGTACACAAGTGAGACTCACAGGCAAAAAAGTGCACCCGGTTGCCAGAGCCTGTGTCAAGTCCCTACCAAATTCACTGTCAGAATTCGCAGGGATCGGGCGTGATCTCTGCGAAGGCTGCAGATATGTGTTCTGTGAGTGGTAAGTAACAGCGATCTATTGATCCTGCACTTGGGTGGGCTTGGCTGGGCAGAGAGGCTAAACGCAAGTGTTAGCAGATCCCGCTAACGCTGTTTTTTTTTAGAACACTAAATCTAAGGGGGACGCTAATATAGATCTCATCAGATCGCAGATATTGATCTGATCAGATATTACAATAATATCTAGCACCTACCTAATGTGTGTGTGCGTGTCAGAGTACCTCGCTAACTGGCCCTGCCTGGTATTTACGCTGACCCTAATGCACCCTAAAACCTAACTGGGCTCACCGCCGGGCGATCGGGGGTTAAAACCTATAAAAGGTATATAAAATAATATACAGCGGGTAATCGGATGGTGAAAAAAAACTATCTAGCTAGCTAGCGTCACCCATGACACTTATACAGGTGACAGGGGGCAATCAAGGGGTTTAAAACTTTATTGGGGGGGCAAGGGGGGGTATTTACACCTAACTAGACCTAATACTATCTACCCTAACACTGATTTAGCGTCACAAGGGTCACAAGTACAGCGATCAGTAAAAATCAGATCGCTGCACTATATGACACTGTGACAGGGGGTGACAGGGAGGGAAGGGGTTACCTGGGGGGCGATCAGGGGGCGATCAAAGGGTTAAATGTGCCTATGTGTATTGGTGTTAGTGTGCTGTTTGTGCAACTCACGTTTTTAGATGTCTCTCTCTCCTCTCTGCAACGGAAAAGAAAGCAGAGAGGGGAGATGACATCACTTCCCCTACCTGTATTTACATTTCACAGGTAGGGGAAGAAATCCTATTCGCCGGACGATCAACCAAAATCCATTGTTCTATTCATGTTAACTGAACAGTCCGGCAACAAATGGGACCGCCGCGACCGCGTTGGAGGGTGCGCGCGAGCCCCCTAGCTGTGCATGCGATCGCCGCCTATTTACGGCGATTCACGCACAGCAGCCCGACTGCCGCCGTGAAAACACGGCACGCGGTCGGGAACTGGTTACTGCATAATGTCCCATGTTATAAAATTACTGATAGGTCCCAAAGCTCCCTCACCTGCTGACATCTTCCAGGTTCCGATCTTTGACCATTTTGATTGGCTGGGCTGAGATGACATCAATCCCTCACATGCTTCTTTGTTGTCTTGGGCTTTAATGTTTAATAAATTATCTGAAACCTATGATCAAAGTATAGCAGAGTTTTAGTAGATTAGCTAAGTAAATGTAGTTTGACAAACATGGTACTTGTTTCCACTCACTGAAAAAAGCTTTACCATAGTTTAACCCATAGTAAGAGTATTTGCATAATCAATTTTACATTCATTTTAGGGTCTTCATAACTCAGTAGACTTTCTGAATTTTTATTATTAGGCCTGACACTTTACATATAAACTTCTATAAGTGCAAATCATAGTTGCAAACCTTTTATTTTATAAAGTCAGAAAAAGTTAAAACCTTTTAAAAGACCATCAACTAACTAGACTTTTCTAGTTTCTCAAAGATTTTTCACTGCAATGGGTGAAACTATGATCTCATTACACAGATAAAAAGAAAATTTTTACAATGAGCACTATGGAAATCATTGTACAATGATATAGCTGACAGCACTGAACCATAGTGGGGGTTTTAGACCCTTATTTAAAAAAAAAAATAAAAGTGGTTTTCTAACTAGAAATGAATAAAAGCATATGCTCAGTAATGCTCAAATATAGCAAAAAGCTTTAAAAATAGCTGTTAAAGATGCCGGTTACCACAGTGAAGTACTAACCACCTAATAGCTGCAAAAATAAGCAGCTTATTTTCTAGGTAGGCTAAGAAAGCCTGGTAGATGTAAAACTGTTCTTAGAATTATTCACTGTGATGAACTTTTGTTTATCAAAAGCCATAGGCATTGCACAGACGAGCTAGCAAATTGCAGGATTTAATACAAGCTGTGCTCTCTCAAGCAAGTCCTTCTGCCTGATTCATGAAATGCACTCAGTTACATTAATATAATGCACGTCTCTTATTTAGCTGAAGTTTTCTTGTCTACCTAATTATGTGAACATTTCCTGTGATATTCTGTTTTATTTGCTCTGGATTCAGGTGGTAAGTTTTATTTTTAATGCCCCTTTGTTCTCCAACATATCTGTTCTGCTGGCACATTTCAGCGTAGTACAATATTGCATGTTTACACATTCATGACAGCCAGATATAGCACTTTTTTGCCATTCCCAACCACCCTTTGTATAGACCCTGAACAACATTTGATGGGACCTTTGAGGCATAGCAGATAAAATGCACTGTTGCTTCCCTCCAGCTATGCTTGTTACAAGCAGACTTAAGTTTGGGATGTTTGGAAATTGAACAAGCTGTAATGTTTAACCGACAGGAATAAAATTCACGGGATGGAATCATTTTGATTTAGCAATTGTTAACTACCCCAGGGGGATGAAACTCTTGAGTTGGAGACACTTTATCAACGACATAAAGTTTTGAAAGCTGTGCATAACACAAAATGTATGTAAACCCTTTAAAACTACTTATTGTATATGAGCATTAAATAATACCCTAATAATAACTGGCAATCATATCACTAAGCTTGAATACATTTTTTTGCCTCTTTTGTCTTGTGATCACTAGATAAAGCCCATTTACCTCCACACCTCACTGTCCAGTATTGGGGCTATGATTAGTTTAAATAGGAACTGCAGTCTGCTCACATAATTTGTAATAAAACATCTTTGCCATTCTGAAGCTTTCCTCCAACCACTTTGCATATTATTTTATATATACTGTGATCCTGTACTTGCCAAATATGCTGCAGAACTCTCCAATTACTGAGTCTGGCTGCAATCATTTTAACTGTGGGCAGCTGAAGCTGCTGCCTGTTCACTTCCTGGATTTACACAGACACACAGAGGCACACCTCCAGTCCTGCAGCTCTGATTGGCCCTCCTATGACTCATCCCCTCTCCCTTCCTGGCAAACTCTCACAAGAGTTAGAGAAAGAGCTGTGCATGATGTCAAACGCCGAGACATTTTGTAAAAACAAGGGCAGAGGATTTAATAGATGCAAAGATGAAAAAAATACTGAAGTTCTGTTTTAAGCATGTGATGAAGCTCTGAGTCTGAGTTTAATATGAACAAAAACATCCCTTAGCCTGGGTTCACATTAGAGAGATCACAAACATTGCATGTGATTCACACCCGCACCGCAGGTGCTGATCACATGCGATATCTGAGCAATGCAAGTTCAGCCATACAGTTGTATCGTATTGAATTCACACAGAAAAAGGTGCAGGCATTTTTTTCCCCCCTCACTGGAATTGGACACCCACAGTGGTTCACAGAAGGCAGTGTGAACTGCCTGCAGGAGACATGCGTTGCGGGAACCGGCACTGGAATTGTGCTGGTTCCCGCATCGCATATGTGTGAACCTGGGCTTAGACTTGTATGTTCCTCCCTGATGACCACTGCATATTTTATCTGTGCAATCTGCTGATTAATTGCTTAATTACACTATCAGACCTGTCTTGGGAACATATTGGGGATGTGAACTTTCTTATAATGCTTCTGCTAAGTGCAGAACACAGCTACTTCTCAAGTGAAAACTGGAGCATGTGCAGTGAAAGTGACAATGTTGGAGATGGAGGATCATCTGAAATAGTATTGCCACTCTGGATAATCAAGTAGAGGATAATGACAGGATCAACCGGGTATTTATTATCTAAGAATATAGTAATGAAATAAATGTTTGGGGTTAATGTACTAATGGCAAATAAGCTCTTCACTTTGCAAGGAAAGTTGCACATTGCAAAGGAATTTTCCCCAAAGATTAGTGAATGTGGTGCCATTTCAGTTGGCAAAGAATACCCAATCACATGCAAGGAAAAAAACAGCATTTGTGTTTGCACATCATTGGATGATGGAAGTCAGCAGAGCTTCCCCTCCTTCATTAGGCTCTGGGGAATTTCCCTTGCATAGCACAAATTCACTTGCAAAATGAGCAGTCTATTTGCCTTTAATTGAGCTCACAGCAGGAGCAATTCATTTTAGAACCAATGACAAATATGGTTTTTTTTGGGTTTACAGGCTCTTAATCATATATGTAATATGCAGCATTTTATCTCTTCCTAATTGGTAGTATAATAAGCCCTACTTATAAATGAAGTTACAAAGTTCAACAGAAATGTTTAGTAATACAATAGTGGCTCATGCTCACTAAATTAGGGCCATATTTATCAAGAGGTGAAATCAAAATTTCCTTGCCCGTTTCACAAAATCTTTAATTTTGATGGCTAATTTTGCATAATAATTATTAGAGTTAATGAGTAACTCAGAGAACATTGACACTACCATAACTGGTCCGATATCTTATGGACCTCCTGGGGGCTGCCTCTTGGATACCCTCCCTCCTCCTCTCTTCTTTTCAGCAACCTTTTTTGCCCCCCCTCCCCTTCTCTCTTATTCAGTTTCATCTATCCTCCTAATAGGGATATCCCTCTCCTTTCCCTCCCTCTGCATATATTATTTAGCTTTTTTTTCTTCATTCTTTATGTTGCTCCCCTTTTCTTTACTTCGTTGCTACTATTGGGCCATCCTGGGATGGGGATCTCCCCCACAGCTCTATATCATTTAATGAAGACCATGCAGGTTTGAGTTCATTGCCCCTTTAAACTGTAACCTGTTTGCCATATTCTTTGCCTCTAATTGTAAAATGTATAAAACTGAATAAAGAAGTTGAAATAGATAATGAGTCTCAGTGTAAAACACATAAAACATGTATTAAAATAATCCAACAGCCAGATCAAGTGGAAAAATTTAAAAATACATTTTAATCAAATCAATGAAAAAACATAGGGGTCTATTTGTACACTATATATTTACACACAAGATTTATACAGCTTTCATACACGATTAACATTGAAGAAATGTGCAAATCCTAGGTAAAAGTTGTGTGAACTGTGTGTAAAAATGTTTATGAACCTTAGAGAAATGTTGAACAACAAAAATAGAACATTCAGGTCTTCCCTGCCTTCACATATTTTGAATTATTATAGTGTATACCTTGAAGTCATTTTGATGTGAATTAAACCTAATCCTTTTTTGGCAGGTTTATTAAGCTTTTTTATTATATCTGTATCCCTGAGAAATTCATCCTCTCTATTTGGCTGGGTAACCATTGTCACTAGAACTGATAGGAAGGGAAACAGTTGTAATTGAAAAATAAATATAAGGAAAACCTTCCAATGGGGACAATTGTTTCAGTAGCAATTTATTAAGAGAGGATTTTGTCCCACTTCCTGAAGAGTCTGGGGGGACAGAAAGTGAAGAAAAATCTCTTCAGTGGAACACAGATTTACAAAAAAATCCTGATAGGGGTTTTAGCCATTCCATACTCAATACAAAACTAAAAAAAATGCTGTTGGATATACTTTAACAGTTTTGTGACAGGTTACATGCTTAACCTCCCTGGCGGTATGATTATGTCAGATTTTTGGTGCTGAAAGCGGTATGATTATTTTGCATGGAAATTTGGCGTTTTATATTGTAGGCCTGTAATTCTTAGGAATAACTCACTTAACTCACTTAAATCTGTCCAAACCATAGTCTAGTAGACATCCCGGTTATGATAAAGTTTGAAACATGAAATCATAAATTATAATATAATAAATAACTATAAATAATTATCAAAAATAATAACGTAATAGTAATAAAATTTATTCAATAATGTAATCATACCAAAAACACTGAAATTTGCTCAGTTGCAGAATTGTCGCTGTCGTCACTTTCAGTGTCTGATGATAAATTTCCCCAAAAATCAGTATCACTCAATTCTGCAAATGATTCTTATTTACTATCGCTGTTTTCTAGCTGATCGAAAACCACTTTTGACGTAAAGGGACACTTTTTGGTTGCTATGGACATTCTCAAGTTTCCAGGCAGAAAGAATGACATTTATAATATAAAAGTGCATGCAGGGCACTGGGCAAACCACTAGGGACAAAGGGGATGTGAAATGATTTCATACAGTAATGTAATCTATAAGATTACAGTGTACTGTATGTGCTGTGTGTGTTTCACTTTTTGAATTTCCTGCCGGTCTCCGTCCCCGTGCGACGCGACGCTTGCAGGGAACGGAGCCCGGCACACAGGAGTCATCTGGCGGCGGACACAGCCCGCAGACACGGCGGGGGTCATCGCTGGATCCAGGGGACAAGGTGAGTAGCGCTGCCTGGATCCAGCAATGCAATCCCGAGTGTGGCTCGGGGTTACCGCTAATGGTACTGAAATTCCACCCCGAGCCACACTCGGGATTACCGCCAGGGAGGTTAAAGCCCAAGTTTAGTCAAAAATAAAAAATAAATTACAAAAAGGACATTACTTACCAGTGTTTCTTAACCTTTTTCCAGTCTAGGCACCCTTGAAAAGTATTTTCAGTCTTGAGGCACCTCAGTCTAGGGCTTGGTTCACATCCCTGCTTTTTGGGGAATGCATCAAATACTTTCAGCAATTGTCCTCTAAATAATACACTCTACCTAGCAAAACTGCTTGCATATAGCACATTTAGTTTATAAAATATATCTGTCTGTTATGGCTGAAATAATAAACTCTAATTTTTATTTTATGATTAACCTACCTGGTCGCTCCTTCTTAAATTACATAAACAATTAAAACTATGCACATACAATATGCACATACAATATTAGTGGCTGACGTAACTGTACAATATTTGGGGCTGATGTTTCTGAAATAATACACTCTAATGTTCAATTCATGATATAACCTGCCTGCTCTCCCCCTCTTAAATTGCAGCTTAGCAAAAATGTTTACATAGTATGCATCAAGTCTGTACAATATTTCTCTCTGTTATTGCAATAATACACTCTACTTTTTAATTTCAAAATAAAACTTGCCTGGTGTCTCCCTCTTAAATGCAGCCTAGAAAAAATGTTTACACAGTGCGCATCAAGTCTGTACAATCTTTCTCTCTGTTGCTGCTGAAATAATACTCTCTATTTTTATCTCATGATAAAGCCTGCCTGGCTCCTTTCTTTTAAACTACGGCCTACTAAAGCTACTTACATAGTGTACAATGAGTCTGTCAATATCTGTGGTTATTATCTATGAAATGATACACTATAGTTTGTATTTCAAAATAAAGTCTGCCTAATATCTCTCTCTTAAATTGCAGACTAGTAAAACTGCTTACATAGCTTGTATTGAATCTGAACAATATTTCTGTCTGTTGCCTCTGAAATGCTACACTCCTATTTGATAAAAGCTCCCTGTTCTCTCCCTCTTAAATTCTGGTGTACTAAAGTTGCTTGCATATTGTGCATCAAGTCTGTGTAATATTCCCAGCTATTGTTTCTGAAATAATACAATTGTAATAACATTGTAATTTTTATTTCATGATAAAATTTGCCTGATCTTTTCCTTTTAAAAATATACTGTTGAAAGACGCATAAAAAATACATCAGAATGCAGAATCTCTGCCTCTCACTTGGGGCCTGGCAGACTTTCTTTGCACTAAATGTAATGGCAGGTATGGCAAATGTGGGAAAAAGGGGTTTTATTTCCTACTGTCCCACATCATACAAGAACTCCTTTTGAGGTTGCTCAGAACTTACAGTATATGCCTTTATGAAGGACTTGTCTGATAGAACAGAACCTGTGGATTCACGCCTACTATATGCTTTGCACATTAATATCCATTTCTGTACCTAAGAAGCACTTGTCAATCTCAAACCAGAAGGACCTGTGATCAATTCAATCTCACGGCTTTAATAGCTATTAAACAATCTATAGTGAAAGCATAGCTCACAAATTCCTTTTTGCTGACTGAATGTAAAAAAACAGGATTCCGTTGAACATTCTCAAATAAAAAATCCATGAATGCCAAGCCCAAATGTAAGAGGACAAGGGACTCACATGTCATTCATTTTTACCAGCATCTTTTGATCATCAGTTAATAAATACCTACAATTTCCACATATGGCCTAAATGCATGATTCATGTCGCTCTGTGGTACTCACCCTTTTGATACACTAGATAAAATGTCATGACAGGTATGGAAAGTGGGGGGGGGGTGCTTTGGTGCACCCAAGTATGCAAGGACTTGCTGCACACAAAGGGTAGCTTTGTGCCAACAACAAGTGTTAAACCAAAGTGGGAGAATGTCCAGCCTATTACTCAGTACCCATACTCAATGTTAGACCTATGCAGTGAGATAGTGAGAGATATATGTATGTATATATATATATATATATATAAGGGTTTCTTTATATATCCCTAGATAAATAACCGTATCCTGAGTTTTTGCCAATAATGAATATGTTGTTATGGGGGTGTTAACACTCAGCGAGAGCCCTAGATCCCCTCCTCTTCTTTTTTACTCTTTTTCCCTGAATGTACAATTAATTTCTATACTGCTATTCTTTGTATGGGGTCACTGCGCTATAGTGTCCAGCTTTTGGCCTCGTGTGGCAGTCTTCGGCAAAATGGAGGCTGCTCATAGCTTGAAATGATGTCAGATGCACAGACACCTGGGAAACATGCACGCGTTCCAGATGCCGGTAAGCCTGTTGGAACAGAGAGGTACACACAGCATGAACAAAGTGCAACTACACATGGACCACACACAGTGACAACACACAGGTACAGTGTACATATTACAATGACCACTATAAGTTGATTATGAGAGCACGTATATCTATGAGTGCTTGACTTTACTATGGTGATTGATTTGATCCCCATAGGTACCTTTTTGACAAGTCCTTCCCTCCAGTGGGAGGGGAACGTGAGCTCTCGAGGGGTGTGTCCCATTTATGTCATTATTACCAGCATATATTAATTGAACTGAAATTTAGTGCTGCTCTAGCTCTGAGGAAGAAGGCTTGACTTCGAAACATGTTAGCTGTTGCAGCCCCCATGTCTTTTTCATCACAGTTTAAAGACTGCTGCCACAACAGGACTGTTTGCCTTGGAGGCTATGATATGCTTGTTTATTTGACATGTTTGTGAGTATTTTTAATCCTTATTTTGAATTAAAAACTTTTCCTTGGGATAATGCACCAGGCCAGTGCACCCTCTTTTTTCTCCATCATCTAGCTACATCTGGGACATCCCCTATCCTACAGGGCAGCAAGGCCACAGCTATTATGCTTCGAATATTTGTTCACCTTGCATCACACTATTTTGCAGGAGTGATTGTTTGTCTGCTACTATCAAGAATTCATGAGGACTCCAGCAGCAGAGTGTGTTTGTATTGAGTGTTAATCACATCCTGTCCAGATACTGTGAGAGACAATGGCCATTTCTGTTGAAGAAAGGCAGCTAAGAAGGTCATCACTAGCAAAAGGCTTTACCACCAGTATAGACAATTTTGAAAGTCATGCCGTGGTTAATAAAGAAGTCATTCAGACTGATACTGTTACATAAACTCCCAAGGGGACAGAATGGTCTCATTGTTTTACAAACTCAAAGAGCTCTTGGAAAAGGAGATGTTACAATGGTGGGACATTCTGTTGCAAAAATATAGAGAATGTAAAAGAGTACTAAGAGGTTTAATCACATTACTTTGCTCGTTTCTCGAAGACGATCTCAAAGAGAGTTGGATCAAATGCTTGCGTGAATGCAACCAACAATGGTTGCAATTCATTATTATCCAAAGGGAACACACTTTCTCTGCTATTTGAGCAAACGTTGATCTACTCCAAGAGGAACTGTCTGCGTATACAGATATTCCTGCATTTGACCATTGGGATCAGAGAGTGAACGAGCAAATAATGGATAATGAAATAAATCTCATTAGAAAAAAGTCAGGGGAATTTGAACGAGACTGACTTGATTACCTCAACAGTCGAGAGTTCAGTTGGAAAAAGGATAGATCCAAAAATAGTTCCATACATAGAAAAAGACAGTGATATCCATCTAAAATGAATGGGTATATACAATGTACCTTCAGTGATCCCACTAAAGTTCAGAGGCAATCCTCATCGAACATGTCATCACAGTCTCATATTGACCCTTCAAGGGCCAATCAACACGCATATACTGCACCTAAAAATTTGAAATCTCAAAAACATTCCAAATATAAAGGGTCCAATAAAAGTGATCAAAACACTAGGGGCAATACAGGGTATTCATCATCCAAAACAAATGAATATCGCCCCCAACCAAATGAATGACAAGAACGCCATCATCATCAGAACCACACACACCATCAGCAGTACAGAAATAATAATAATACCAATAACCCTAGTAGGACTATTTTTCATTCAACCACAGCGACATGGAAAAAAATACTAATACCAATAATAATAAAAAACACGATAGTCATCTTGTAAAATCTAGATCAGGAAGGTCACCGCAAAAAAAGGCCCAAGAAGTAAGGATACGCCTAAAAAAAACAACATACATCTAATGTAGAATCGAATTCAGACCCTGTACAACTTCCACTTCCACATATATTGTGCCTGATAGCTAGTACCTCCAATACAATAAATAAATAATGTGCAGCGCTACCTCCCTACCACAATGAAGTGCTAGTGCTCAAATACAACAATAAATTAATAAATTAATTAAATGAATTAATTAAATATAATGTGCAATAATTCATCAAAAAAGTGCTAAATGTGACATAAATCATTAAACATCAACCTTCTCAGTTATAATACGGCCGTCTCGGTTGTTTGTACGGAGTGTACACATGCGGTAATCAGGTGGCATGGCTTATTTCCTGTAAGTGTATACTGTTCATTTTGGGGCATAATAAATAGATTCTACAGAGAGAATTAGGTCGCTTTTGCCTTTCTTTTTCATATACCACTGGGGAATTGTGATAAGACCTATAAGGACCGGAGATTTAGCCAAATATATATACTATGGAGAAGTACATCTGAAGGCTATCTTGGCTGTTCGCCATATGCCAAGGTTGGGGATAAATGCACATTGATTTTATTAGTGAGGTGAGCGGCCAACTTGATTGATGGAGGATTTCCTATTGAGCACCCCCTATCTTTGTGCACCCATCAGGAACTTCGCTGTCCTTTTTGGATCTATTTCATAACTGATATTATGTCCCACCTATGGGCTTTTGTTGCTGCTAAATGTTCTTTGCACTGAATCCAATTTTGCACTGAAGATTTGCATTGCTGTGATTAATAGACATTTTTTCTGGATTTGTATTGCACTAGCACTTTATTATTATAACTGAGATTGATGTTTGATGATTTATGTCACATTTTGCACTTTTTTGATGAATTATTGCACATTATATTTAAAGCGGTTGTCTACCCATCGATTTGATAGTGTCAAAAAAGAGTTAATATTCCCGGCATGCCGAAATGCTAGCTGTCTCCTTGATTTGCTCTCAACCAAACTAGCAAACCATCCAATGGGTGGTGTCATAATGGATCTCATGTGCAGCATCATGGCAGTTGCAGATTAAACAGAGGCTAAGATGTCAGCTTCCTTAGCTGAAAACGATAGGAGAGTATACAACCACTTTAATTAATTAATTTATTGTTGTATTTGAGCACTAGCACTTTATTGTGGTAGGGAAGTAGCGCTGTACATTTTTTATTTATTTTATTTGTTTGGTGAGGTGAAAACACTTGGTTTGTGTCAGCAGCCATGAATTAGAAGTTGAATTTCTAAGAGATATTTGCGCTGATTACGTTTGTGTGTATATTTTGAGTACCTCCAATACATCTACTGAGAAAATGGTACCAAATTTAGAATTTGAAATTGGTTTACATAGCATACCAGAAACAGTCAACCCCTTTACTGCACTAGACACATCACATTGTGAGAATGTATCTGGTATTATACCAATATCACCTTTTTTAGAGAAGAAAGTTGCAAGCACAAAGGGTCTTGCAACAGAAGTAGAGAGTTCAAGCCCTCTGACACCATATCAACAAAAAAGCAAGGAAAAGGGAAGAAGTACAAGGCACGGGAAGAGAGGAGGAAAGAGATATAAAAAGAGGCAGACTGTAGATACCACCTATTTGACCATTAAAATCTACAATCTCTCTAGCTCGGTATTTTCTGATACAGAGCTAGATCTTCTAAGGAAAGATCTGATATTTGGACCGTCTAGAATACCCAATTTATTTGAGCTATTTATGGACCTCAATAAATTTGTACGCAAACTTATACTGTCCAAAGGTATTTTGCAATGAAAGATGCCACTTCCACTAACAACAAGAATGAAGAATTAAATGTGGAACCTTCTGAAAACACCATGGAGGAGGATTCTATTTTGAACTTTCTTGAAGAATTATATTCAGAGGCCCAACCAAACGCAATTACATCTTTTTATTTGGATCGTGACCTACCACAAGAAAATTAGGTACTACATACCTCTTTTAGGCCTGCCTCCTCCTTTTTTCCACTCTGGGCCAAAGGGAACTTAATTTCTACGTTTTATGACATGGTTTTCAATACATTTAAAGAAAAAATTCATAAAAATAATAAACAATTTGATCCCTATAGTAGTTCCATCGATAATCTGAAACTTAATCAGGAAGTAATAAGACGGCAGACAAAGGTGGAAGCCTAGTTAACCAGAACAGAGAGGACTATATAGCCGAGGCAAGAAGGCTTCTAGATGATACGAGTACATATAACAAACTAAAGAAAGATCCAACTATTGAATATACAAAAGAACTCAAACAGATGTTAGAACAAGCCTTGACAAAAGAGGTTCTCACCAAGAGTGAATATCTTTTTCTGTTCAATTAAGCATGCTGTGACTCCTAATTCTACCATATCCTGAAAGTGCGAAAGAGCATAGAGAATCCACCGGGAAGACCTATTATTGCCGGTATAGACAGTCTCTCGAGCAATCTAGGGTATTACATGGATCACTTTCTGCATGATATTGTGACCCATCTCCCATCATTTCTAAGGGACTCAAAAAATATGCTAGAAATACTGTCTAACTATCATTGGCAAGCAGGTTATAGATGGTTGTCGCTTGACGTAGCCTCCCTTTATAGGTCTATTGACCATATATACGGTCTTAGAGCCATTAACTACTATTTATTAGAGGAGAGTGTATTCAACCCAGCTCAGGCCATGTTCCTTATGGATTGTGTGGAATTTTCCCTTACACATAAATATTTTTCTTTTTTGGGTGAATATTATCTTCAGGTAAAAGGTACGGCTATGGGGGCTAGGTTTGCTCCTAGCAATGCCAATCTTTTTATGGGATATTGGGAGAATTCCTACATCTGGAGGAATAATCCCTATAGAGCAAACCTAGTCCTCTATGCCAGGTATATTGATGACATTCTTATCATCAAGGATGGGACAGATAATGTTCTTGAGGGCTTTTTGTCACACTGCCGGGATAATCCCTTTGGAATTGAATTTACACACGTGATAGATAAAGATTGCCTAATAATTTTAGACCTAGAGCTCAAAGGAGACTCTGACAGCAATATCTCTTCCAAAACACATTTTAAGCCAAGCGGAGGCAATTCCTATCTACACACTAAAAGCAATCACCAACCCAGATGGATAAAAAACGTTCCGTATGGGTAATTTCGCTGTCTAAAATGCACATGTACAAAAAAGGAAGATTATGTTACACAAAGTGAGCTCCTTAAAAATAAATTCAAAGAAAAAGGCTATGAAAAAGACCATATAGAAGTGGCGTTCAAGAAATATATTTTCCTTTATGACAATCTGATCAAAGTCCTAAATCACAATCACCCTTATTGGATTCCGAAGTCCAGCAGGTCCGTTTCTCCACTTAGTATACCAGCAAAGCTTTTGAAATTCAACACATTCTCAAGAAAAACTGGAACATTCTCAAACAAGATCCCATTTTAGGTGATAAACTCCCTGACAGACCAGATATAGTGTTTAGAAGACCCCAAGATCTAAGAAGAATAATAGCCCCAAGTAGAGTTAAAAATGTATCAATAAAACCAGGAGTGGATGGTCATCTATATTCAACCAAAAGGGCTGTTATAGATGTAATGTGAAGAATTGTGGCACATGTACTTTTATGTGGCACCGGAAAAAATCTGTAGTAGGGGGTGATGGTAGATTCCATCTTATTAAGCAATTTATTAACTGTGGAACAGCCCATGTTGTGTATGGTATTGTATGTCCCTGTGGTCGCCTCTATGTAGGTCGTCCGTCTCGCCCACTAAGAGTAAGGATTGGTGAGCACAAATGTGGCATTGTTAACCACATGGACAAATTCACACTCCCCCGACACTTTCTTGAAGAACATCAAGGTGACCCATCAGAAATGAAGGTTTTTGGAATAGAGGCTATTGGAGAAGATATGGAAATGGGAAGGAGATATCAGAAATTATGTAAGTGTGAAGCTTACTGAATCTTTACTTCAGGCAGCCTTACTCCTGTAGGTTTAAATGAGGACGCAGAGATACATAAAATCACCTAAAGGTTGCATTATAGTTATTACATCATACTTCTCTACCTATTCATCCCTTTATTCATTCATTTATTTTTCAGTTAATTCATTCATTTTCTTTTTAGTTTAGTTTATTCATTCTTTATCATAATTTTTATTTTTAGTGCATACGTGTATTTTCATGGTTATATGGATATACGTATGTATCTAATGTACACACATACGTATAAATAATCTTCACAAGGAAGCTGTGATATGTTAATTATCTCAAGACTATCACCCTGATTATTTAATTTAAATGAATTTGTGCAGTTTTAAATAATCCTATATATATATTTTTATATAATATATATGTATTAAATACATCATACACATATATATCTATATACAGTTTATATTATCTATATATTTTAATACTCACACACATATATATATATATATATATATATATATATACTTTTAAATTCCCTGTAATTAAAAAAGTATTACAATTACTATGATTATTATTTTTAACTTTTATATTAACCTCCTTGACGGTATTCCCGAGGCTTGGGGTATGTTTTCACTGCAAATAGCGGTAACCCCGAGCCACACTCGGGATTGCATTGCTGGACCCAAGGCTGGGTTACTTACCTTGTCCCCTGGATCCAGCGATGTCCTCCCCCTGTGTCTGCGGGTTGTGTCCTCCGCCTTATGCCTGTGTGATGCCAGGCTCTATTCCCTGCGAGTGTCACGTTGCGCGGGGCGGAGCCTGGCAGGAAATTCAAATAGTAAAAAACACAGTAACCATATAGTACACCGAAATCTGTAAGATTACATTACTGTATCAAATCATTTCACATTCCTTTTGTCCCTAGTGCTTTGTCCAGTACCCTGCATGCACTTTTATATTATATATGTCATTCTTTCTGCCTGGAAACTTGAGAACGTCCATGGCATAAAAAAGCATCCCTTTATATCAAAAGTGTTTTTTGATCAGCTAGAAAACAGCGATAGGAAATAAGAATCATTTGCAGAATTGAGTGATACTGATATTTGGGGGAATTTATCATCAGACACTGAAAGGGACGACAGCGACATTTCTGCAACTGAGCAAATGTCAGTGTTTTTGACTAGATTACATTATTGCTCACATTTTTTTTATTATTATATTATTATTTTTAATAATTATTTATAGTTATTTATTATATTATATTTTTTTTTCATATATATTATAATTTATGATTTCGTTATTTCAAACTTTATCATACCGGGATGTCTATTAGACTCTTGTCTTAAGTGAGTTATTCCTAATAATTACAGGCCTATAATATAAAACGCCAAATTTCTATGCGAAAAAATGTCCCGCTTTGAGTCGTAAAAATCTGACATAATCATACTGCCAGGGAGGTTAATATATACTTCAGTTCAATCCTCAGGTATACTTTCTACAAGGTCTAAACATGAGTGAAGATATACTTGAAGTGCAACCCATACTCAATGTTAGACCTATGCAGTGAGATAGTGAGAGATATATGTAGATATACAGTGCCTTGCGAAAGTATTCGGCCCCCTTTGAACTTTGCGACCTTTTGCCACATTTCAGGCTTCAAACATAAAGATATAAAACTGTAATTTTTTGTGAAGAATCAACAAGTGGGACACAATCACGAAGTTGGACAAAATTTATTGGATATTTCAAACTTTTTTAACAAACAAAAAACTGAAAAATTGGGCGTGCAAAATTATTCAGCCCCTTTACTTTCAGTGCAGCAAACTCTCTCCAGAAGTTCAGTGAGGATCTCTGAATGATCCAATGTTGACCTCAATGACTAATGATGATAATTCTCAAGGGGTGTGTCCCATTTATGTCATTATTGCCAGAATGTATTTATTGAACTAAAAATTAGTGCTGCTCTAGCTCTGAGGAAGAAGGCGTGCAGCCCCCATGTCTTTTTCATCACGGTTTGGAGACTATTGCCACAACAGGACAGTTTGCCCCGAGTTGTAGGCTATGATATGCGTGTTTATTTCACATGTTTGTGAGTATTTTAATCCTTATTTTTAATTAAAATCGTTTCCTTGGGATAATGCACAAGGCCAGTGTGCTCTCTTTTTTCTCTATCATCTAGTTACATCTGGGACATCCCCTATCCTAGAGGACAGCAAGACCACAGCTATTATCCTTTGAATATTGGTTCACCTTGCATCACACTATTGCGCAGGAGTGATTGTTTGTCTGCTACTATCATGATAAAATTTGACTGATCTTTTCCTTTTAAAAAATACTGTTAAAAGACACATCACAAAATACATCAGAATGCAGATTCTCTGCCTCTTACTTGGGGCCTGGCAGACTTTTTTTTGTACTAAATGTACTAAATGCAATGGCAGGTATGGCAAATGTGTGAAAAAAAGGGGTTTATTTCCTATTGTCCCACATCATACAAGAACTGCTTTTGAGGTTGCTCAGGACTTACAGTATATGCCTTTTGTGGTGGACTTGACTGATAGAACAGAACCTGTGGATTTGTGCCTACTGTATGCTTTGCACATTAATATCCATTTCTGTACCTAAGAAGCACTTGTCAATCTCAAACCAGAAGGACCTGTGATCAATTCAATCTTATGGCACAAGCTTTAATAGCTATTAAACAAACTATAGTGAAAGCATAGCTAACAAATTCCTTTTTGCTGACTGAATGTAAAACAGGAGTCCATTGATCATTCTCAAATGAAAAATCCATGAATACCAAGCCCAAATGTAAGAAGACATGGGACCCACATGTCACTCAATTTTACCAGCATCTATTGATCATCAGTTAATAAATACCTGCAATTTCCACATATGACCTAAATGCATGAATCATGTCACTCTGTCATACTCACCCTTTCAAGACACTAGATAAAATGTCATGACAGGTATGGAAAGTGGGGGAGGGGGTTGCTTTGGTGCACCCAAGTATGTAATGACTTGCTTCACACAAAGGGTAGCTTTGTGTCAATAACAAGTGTTAAACCAAAGCCACCTAGTGGGAGAATGGCCAGCCTATGCCCTTAAGTTTTTTCTCCCTGAAGTCATGTCTATGGTACAGTGGATGCAGACATAATCAGGAAATGCAGCAAAGAATTTTCTATGAGCTCAGATTAGGTCATGTTGTGCCCACTCTTGGATGGTAGCAGTAAAGTTCAATATGTTTCCCCTTGTATTGAGGAGAGGGAAAACACCCTCCTTGGCAGAAATGTTTTTCCTCTTCACTGCTAGGACCCTAACACTCCTTCTCCTAATTACCAGCACCCCAACACCCCTCATCCTTGTATTCCACCTGTGCCTCCTGCTACCTCATGAAATACCACATGCACGTGGAGGATAGGGGTGGGCCTCTGTATAAAAAAATGGTACTGGCTCTGGACCTTCAGGTTTAAAATAATAGAGGTTGTGTACCTGCCATTGTGGTTTATGACAGGTCACAAAAATAGGTGCATTATCAGTTCAATTAAAAACGATTGGGGAAGAATGGGCAGTCTTTGGCCAAAATCCTCTACATAACATTTTTGTTTCTGCCTGTCCTTTCCCACTGTATAATTTCCCTCCTTTCTTTTCATGCTGCCTACTAGAGTTGAGTGGAAACCTGGATGTTTTGGTTAGTCTGGTTCGGCCGAACTTCATGGAAAAGTTTGGGTTCGGTACCGAACTTGACCCGAACCCCGAACCCCATTAAAGTCAATGGTGACCCGAAGTTTTGGGCACAAAAATGGCTGTAAAAAAGTCCTGGAAAGGGCTAGAGGGCTGCAAAAGGAAGCAAACAAGCAGTGCCCTGCAAACAAATGTGGATCAGGAAACTTAAATTCACATAAAAAAAAAAAAATGGGAGGAGGAGGTGGATGTGGAGTACGAGCGTAGAGGTTGACTAGGCCGTGACCGTGGCAGTGTAGGTGGAAGTGGCGGTGGAGGAGGAGATAGCCAATACTGTTTTTTGTTTGTTTGGCTTTTTTTATAATTGGGGTAGCCCCCAAAATATTGAGGCATAATGAAAAAAAGCAAGTATACCAATGCCTGTGTGAGGCCGATCTAAATGTCTATTCTGCACAAGGTACAGACAAGTCTTGTGGGATCCATGCCTGGTTCATTTTAATAAACGTTAGCTTGTCCACGTTGGCTGTGCACAGGCTGCTGCGCTTGTCTTTGATAACGCCCCCTGCCATGCTAAACACACGTTCAGACAATACACTGGCTGCAGGGCAGGCCAGCACCTCCAAGGCATAAAGGGCAAGCTCAGGCCATGTGCCCAATTTGGAGACCCAGAAGTTGAATGGGGCAGACCCATCAGTCAGTACGTGTCGGCATGTGCACACATACTGTTCCACCATGTTTCTGAAATGCTGCCTCCTGCTAAGACGTTGTCTATCAGCTGGTGGTGCTGCTTGTTGTGGCGTGCTGCTGACATGCTAACGCTGCCTTCTGAGGTGCTGGCGGTGCCACAGCTGCATTGGTGACCTCTTCCTCCTCCTCCGCCTTCGCCTTGTGCTTCCACTGAGCCCCCTGTGTGATTTGGGAATGCCCTCAACAGCGCGTCTACCAGTGTGCGCTTGTAGTCGCGCATCTTCCGATCACGCTCCAGTGAGGGAATTAAGGATGGCATGTTGTCCTTGTAATGGGGATCCAGCAGAGTGGCCACCCAGTAATCAGCACAAGTTACAATGTGGGCAACTCGGCTGTCGTTGAGCAGGCACTGCAGCATGTAGTCGCTCATGTGTGCCAGGCTGCCCAGAGGCAAAGACAAGCTGTCCTCTGTGGGTGGTGTATCATCTGTGTCCTCCGTATCCCCCCAGCCACACTCCAGTGATGCCCACGATCTGTGTTGGGTGCCACCCTGCTGTGAACACGGTTCCTCCTCCTCATCTTCCTCATCTTCCTCATCCTCCAGAACTGTGCCCTGGCTTGAAAATTTTTTACCTGGCCTATGCTGGTGCAGGAACCCACCCTCTGAGCCACTTGTCAATGACTGGCTTGATAACTGTGGAAATGACCCCTCTTCCTCCTCCTCCTTTCTCCTGTGCCACATCCTCTTCCATCATCGCCCAAAGTGTTTTTTCAAGGAGACATAGAAGTGGGATAGTAACGCTGAGAACAGCGTCATCGGCACTGGCCATGTGGGTGGAGTACTCGAAACACCTCAATATGATACACAGGTCTCGCATGGAGGCCCACTCGTTGGTGGTGAAGTGGTGCTGTTTTGCAGAGCGACTGACCCGTGCATGCTGCAGCTGAAACTCCACTATTGCCTGCTGCTGCTCGCACAGTCTCTCCAGCATGTGCAAGGTGGAGTTCCACCTTGTGGGCACATCGCATAGGAGGCGGTGAGCGGTAAGGCCGAAGTTCCGCTGCAGCGCACACAGGCAAGCAGCAGCAGGATGAGAACGCCGAAAGCGCGCACAGACGGCCTGCAGCTCTGGCATATCCGGGTAGTTTTTTGGAAATTTCTGCACCACCAAATTCAGCACATGCGCCAGGCAAGGGATGTGCGTCAAACCGGCTAGGCCCAGAGCTGCTACGAGATTTCGCCCATTATCGCACACCACCAGGCCAGGCTTGAGGCTCAGTGGCAACAACCACTCATCGGTCTGTTGTTCAATGCCCATCCACAGCTGCTGCGCAGTGTGGGGTTTATCCCCCAAACATATCAGTTTTAAAACAGCCTGCTGTCGTTTCCCCCTGAATGTGCTGAAGTTGGTGTTGAAGGTGTTACGCTGAGCGGATGAGGAGGTGGTAGAGGAGGAGGAGGAAGCGCAGTAGGAGGAGGAGGCAAAGAGAAATGCCCTGCAATCCTCAGTGTTGGAAGGACATGCGCCAAATGGCTAGCCGCCTCAGGTCCACCCACCACTACATTTGCCATGTGTGCAGTTAGCGAGATATAGCATCCCTGCCCATGCTTACTGGTCCATGTATCAGTGGTTATGTGGATTTTGCCACAGATGGCGTTGCGCAGTACACACTTGATCTCGTCCTTGATTGTTTGTGCAGGGAAGGGATTTTGAAATGCTGCCATTGAGGGGCAGGGATCGCGAGTGGGTGGGGGGGTACTTCCTCTTTCTCTCCAGTGTTTGGGAGATGGACAGCTGTAAGCTTCCATGGAACTGTGTGGAAATGCTTGGGGACGGTGGCGGACATGGTGGCATTGCTGTCACATGCTCTGTTTGCTGGATGGCAGGTGACACTGGCACTGTAGAGGTGGAGGAAGAGGCCGAGGCAGCAGCAGAAGAGGAAGCAGGAGGAGGCCGAGACCTTTCTTGGATTTTGAGGTACTTATTCCACTGCAGCTCGTGCTTTGCATGTAGATGCCTGGTCATGCAGGTTGTGCTCAGGTTTAGAATACTTATGCCTCGCTTCAGGCTGTCATTGCACGGCGTGCAAATCACTCGTGTCTTGTCGTCAGCACATTGTCTGAAGAACTGCCACGCCGGGGAACGCCTTTAAGGTGCCTTTGGTGTGCTAGGTCCCTGGGTGCGGTGGGTAGTAGCAGGCATACTGTCTAGGGGACGCTCGCTCCGCTTTTGCAATCTGCTTCCTCTTTTGCTGTGTTGGTGCCTCTGTGCAACCCCCACCTCTTCCTCCAAACTGTACACGTCACTCGCATGACCTTCATTCCATGTGGGGGTCTAGGACCTCATCATCCTCCTCCACATCATCTTCCACCCACCCTTCACCACTGCCCTCCTTGTCAGTCTGCACACTGTGGCAAGCCGCAGCAGTTGGCACCTGTGTTTCGTCATCAGAGACGTGCTGTGCTGGTGTTTCCATGTCCTCATCCTGCAACAGAAGTGGTTGGGCATCGGTGCACTCAATGTCTTCCACTTCTGGGGCAGAGCTATGTGGATGGCCGAGAGTCATCAAAAAGCATAAGAGACTGTTGCATGACTTGGGGCTCAGACTGCTTGGCTGATTTACAAGGGGCTGAGGTGAAAGACAGATGGCCATGGGGTTCAGGTGCCGGGTTTTTCAGGTTGCCTGAGCTTTCATCAAGGGACCGGGTGGGAGACAATGTGAAGGAACTGGATACATTGTCAGCCACCCAATCTACGAACGCCTGTACTTGTTCTGGCCTCACCATTCGTTGAGCGGCATTCGGGCCTACCATATAACGTTGAAGGTTCTGTCGGCTACTCGCACCTGAAGAAGGTGTTCCACTTGTGCTGGCACAAATCGACCATTCCTCTCCTTGTAACAGGAGCTTCACCAACACTACGAACACCAGCAGCACCAGCAGCACCATGACCACGTCCCTTATTTGATGCTCTCCTCATTCTGGCCGCAAATTTAATATGTAGCACTATTTATTAATACAAAAAAAGAAGAAGAATAAATTCTTCTTTTTTTTTGGAAAACAGCAATGTAGACGCACTTTTTATTTTTGTGCAAGAAATGCACTGCTCACACCAGCAACCTCTCCCTACACCAGTATGATATGATTTCAGACAAATAATCTGTCCCTCACAGGAGCAGCAGGAACCTCTCCCTGTAGCACTATGATGAGATGATTTTAGAACAATAATCTGTCCCTCACAGGAGCAGCAGGAACCACTCCCTACACCAGTATGATATGATTTTAGAACAATAATCTGTCCCTCACAGGAGCAGCAGGAACCTCTCCCTCTAGCAGTATGTGATGATTTTAGAAGCATAATCTGTCCCTCACAGTACCAGCAGGAACCTCTTCTTCTAGCAGTATGTGATGATTTTAGAACAATAATCTGTCCCTCACTGGAACAGCAGGAACCTCTCCCTCTAGCAGTATGTGATGATTGTAGAACAATAATCTGTCCCTCACAGGAGCAGCAGGAACCTCTCCCTGTAGCACTATGATGAGATGATTTTAGAACAATAATCTGTCCCTCACAGGAGCAGCAGGAACCTCTCCCTCTAGCAGTATGTGATGATTTTAGAACAATAATCTGTCCCTCAAAGGAGCAGCAGGAACATCTCCCTCTAGCAGTATGTGATGATTTTAGAACAATAATCTGTCCCTCAGAGCACCAGCAGGAACTTCTCCTTCTAGCAGTATGTGATGATTTTAGAACAATAATTTGTCCCTCACAGGAGCAGCAGGAACCTCTCCCTGTAGCACTATGTTGAGATGATTTTAGAACAATAATCTGTCCCTCACAGGAGCAGAAGGAACCTCTCCCTCTAGCAGTATGTGATGATTTCAGAAGAATAATCTGTCCCTCACAGCACCAGCAGGAACCTGTCCTTCTAGAAGTATGTGATGATTTTAGAACAATAATCTGTCCCTCACTGGAGCAGCAGGAACCTCTCCCTCTAGCAGTATGTGATGATTTTAGAACAATAATCTGTCCCTCACAGGAGCAGCAGAAACCTCTCCCTGTAGCACTATGATGAGATGATTTTAGAACAATAATCTGTCCCTCACGGGAGCAGCAGGAACCTCTCCCTGTAGCACTATGTTCAGATGATTTTAGAACAATAATCTGTCCCTCACAGGAGCAGCAGGAACTTCTCCCTCTAGCAGTATGTGATATTTTAGAACAATAATCTGTCCCTCACAGGAGCAGCAGGAACCTTTCCCTCTAGCAGTATGTGATGATTTTAGAACAATAATCTGTCCTTCACTGGAGCAGCAGGAACCTCTCCCTCTAGCAGTATGTGATGATTTTAGAACAATAATATGTCCCTCACAGCACCAGCAGGAACCTCTCCCTCAAGCAGTATGTGATGATTTTAGAACAATAATCTGTCCCTCACAGCACCAGCAGGAATCTCTCCCTATAGCACTAGGAGATGATTTTAGAACAATAATCTGCCCCTCACAGCACCAGCAGGAACCTCTCCCTATAGCAGTAGGAGATGATTTTAGAACAATAATCTGTCCCTCAAAGCACCAGCAGGAACCTCTCCCTCTAGCAGTAGGAGATGATTTTAGAACAATAATCTGTCCCTCACTGGAGCAGCAGGAACCTCTCCCTCTAGCAGTATGTGATTATTTTAGAACAATAATCTTTCCCTCACAGCACCTGCAGGAACCTCTCCCTCTAGCAGTATGTGATGATTTTAGAACAATAATCTGTCCCTCAAAGGAGCAGCAGGAACCTCTCCCTATAGCAGTAGGAGATGATTTTAGAACAATAACCTCTCCCTGTAGCACTAGGAGATGAGGAGATGATTTTAGAACAATAATCTGTCCCTCACAGCACCAGCAGGAACCTCTCCCTATAGCAGTAGGAGATGATTTTAGAACAATAACCTGTCCCTCACAGCTCCAACAGGAACCTCTCCCTATAGGACTAGGAGATGGTTTTAGAACAATAATCTGTCCCTCACAGCACCAGCAGAAACCTCTCCCTATAGCAGTAGGAGATGATTTTAGATCAATAATCTGTCCCTTACAGCACCAGCAGGAACCTCTCCCTCTAGCACTAGGGGATGATTTTAGAACAATAATCTGTCCCTCACTGGAGCAGCAGGAACCTCTCCCTACACCAGTATGATATGATTTTAGAACAATAATCTGTCCCTCACATGAGCAACAGGAACCTCTCCCATAAGCAGTATGTGATGATTTTTGAAAAATAGTCTGTCCCTCACAGGAGCAGCAGGAACCTCTCCCTCTAGCAGTATGTGATGATTTTAGAACAATAATCTGTCCCTCACAGCACCAGCAGGAACCTCTCCCTCTTGCAGTATGTGATGATTTTAGAACAATAATTTGTCCCTCACAGGAGCAGCAGGAACCTCTCCCTATAGCAGTAGGAGATGATTTTAGAACAAGAATCTGTCTCTCACAGGAGCAGCAGGAACCTCTGTAGCACTATGATGAGATGATTTTAGAGCAATAATCTGTCCCTCACAGGAGCAGCAGGAACCTCTCCCTGTAGCACTATGATGAGATGATTTTAGAACAATAATCTGTCCCTCAAAGGAGCAGCAGGAACCTCTCCCTCTAGCAGTATGCATTGAATAATAATAATGCTAACTCCCCTCCGGAAGCTCCAAGCATGGTCGTTTGTGAGAGCGTCCTAACCATCTGGTTTTAAATGTACACCTGGCACTTGGTTTAAGTGCTTCTTATGTGAGTACCATTATTTTATGAAATAAATAGTTTGTTTTATACAGTGAGCACTATATCCAGTTTATTTATTTTCATGCTTCGGTGAGCTGGAGTTGTGGATCTCTTATTTGGATTGATTCCGGAGGGGAGTTAGCAACAATACCTGTTCATTTGGAGTGGTGGATTCTTATTGGAAAGGCTCAGAGGAGGAATGTGATACCTGCCATCCTTGAGGTCATACCTACCTGGGATTTTACATCAAGCGCTATTGGGTTCCTGTAATAAGAGCCTGATAGGGAAGGTGAGCTGCTAGCGTGGTTGGTGGAGGAAGTGTATCACCTGAGCACTTATGCCCATTTTGTATTAACAATTGCACTTTATACCACACTGGGTGGCCTGCATTAAGAGGACTGTTATTTCTTTTTCTCCTTAAGCGCTGCACTTTTCTCATAATATGGATTACTTTAAAGGGTTATGATGAATTACCTGTAGTGTTCAGCTGCTATTGTGTTTTATAGGGCTGCGCTGTTTGAATTTTTATAGAATATGCCTTTTTAGACCAAGTTTATGAAGCAAAGAAGTTCTAGCAACTCAGTTTGCTAGATGCCAGTGATAAGAATTTAAAGCTGACCTGTAGCCAACCCAATAAAATCATTTTTAGATTTCTTTGCTTTTGGATTTTTTTGTATCACTTTACTTTCCCCTATTGACAGCACATGCATGGCAGCAGGTAAATGTCTGAAGCCCCTGTGAATAACAGTATAGCCAGTAGCACAGCCACAGCAGCAGGCTCTTTGCAGATCATGTAGTTGCTGCTACTGAGTAGGCAGAACATGTTTCCTTAATCCCTCCTCTTTTCCAGTGCCTGCATTACCACTCTGCAGCCAGACAGCCTGGTGGGAGCCAAATCTAGAACACAAATTAAGAATGAACATATTGATGTATTTAAAAAATATGGTTTAGTTGTTTTAAAAGCTATAAAAGGATGGTCTGGTGCTGAGAACAAGAGGTCAAATGACTATAGCATATAAAATAATAGTTTGAGCACAAATGTGCAGATTTGTAATGAAAGCACACAGTAACAGTTCACTGAACCCACTTAAATATAGATGGCATGGGATTAATGCCATCTGCTTTTCACTGCTTCAATTTTTAACTGCTGTTTCTCTTTACACATCAAGCTGATATAAATAAACGAAACATTTAATGAAATATATATGCATGCATACACAATTACATAAAGAGATTACTTGAAAAAAAAAGTAGAAACTACTTGTGCTTAAAGTAAACCTGTACCTAATCTATACTGGCAAAGTTCAATTTACTTTTCCACACTTTTCTGCCATTCTGATCTACTGCCAACCCACCCAAGAAATATTTCATTCTTCTGGGTATGAGAGACCATGTTGCACTTGACTGCCTTCTTACGATAAAGCCCTCGGTCCCTATGTGACTTATCACTAAATCTCAGTTTTGGAGCGGGGGGGGGGGGGGGGCAGGGCTTTAGACTTGGAAGCTCAGGTGGGTTCAGCAATGTGCAGTACTTACTTTTTTCAGGTGAGTTCAGCATATAAGAATGGCAAGTTCAGCATATAAGAATGGCAAGTTCGGCATATAAGAATGGCAGGTGATGCAGTTTAAAAAAGTAAATACATGCAATGTACTTACTTTTTTCAGGTGGGTTTAGCATATAAGAATGGCCAGTTCAGCATATAAGAATGGCAGGTGATGCAGTTGAAAAAAGTAAGTACATGCAATAAAAACCTGAAACAGGAACATGTTCCCCACTGTATAAAAATGTATTTTGTTCTATTTAAACAACTGACCTGGCATTATACTTCATCGTAACTATTTTCTATATTTTAACATACGGGAGATAGGGCCATAGCACATTAAGATGTTTACAACAGAGATTTGTAACAGTTACAGATCTATCTTATTTTTTTCATCTGGCAAATTATAATGCAGCATTAGCAAACCAAATTAAGGAATAATGAAGTTCTGAATCATTTTTGTTGTAGCTTTCCTAGACTGGGTGCACTCTGTTGTGCTGTGGCAATGCGTGTTACCATAAACAGTAAAAATGCATTTTGCCATGCTATATTGCCCTTCATTCACTTTGATGCATTTTTGTACATGAGGCAGCCCAGTCAAAGTAGAAGGCTGCCTTTATGCAATGAACATTAATGTGCACAATAACACATTTTCATAACCCCAGCTGCAATGAAGCCTTTCTGTCTTATCCTACATGCATTAACTAATTTTGACCCACAATAAAAATGTATAGGTTGGAGGCAGCAGTGATGGTAATAACAGCCCATGTGACGAATTGAGGGTGGAAACCATAAGGGTGGGTAAGGATGTGGGGAGTCTAAAAGAAGGGATGAAAATCTTCACTAGAAAAAGTGTGTGAATATTTACTTTAGTTATCCAGCCACGTGAAAACCATATTCCTGTACATCCTGAATATTCAGCCAAGTACAGATGTTTTTCATATGGTTAGATTATTTAAGTAAATCTTCATATAATTTTTTGAGTAAAAATTCTCAGCTCCTTTAGTAAATAATCTCAAAAACAGTTTCTGTTATCTCTAGCTGTACTACAGAGGATGTGGCTGTGTCAGGTTACAATGATAATATAGTGGTTGGCAGGGCACATAAATTGGTTTAGGGTTATGCTGATGTAAAACATTTACTTGGAAAAAACCTTTTTCCCTATAAGGTTTATTCTGGACAGTCTGTAAAAGTGTGCTTATGACCTAAATGGGTGAAGCATAGACATAATAATAATAATAATAAATATTCAGACAAATTCTTTGTTATTTGGATATACAGTATCCAAATACCCAAATGACTGTATAAACAAAGTTTACAGAATGCTCTGAATAAAGAAATTAAATTCTTTGAAATTCCGAAATTCGAGTTGAAATTTGTATCGAATTTTACATAGAATTCCAATCGAATTCGAACTGTAAATATATATATTTCTGAAATCAAAGACCGTGTGTGTTATTAGAGTACCATTTGGAAATAATGCAGTTTTTGTTAAGCCAAAGGTGATTTAACCACTTGCCGACCGTCAATCGGCAATTGACGGCGGCAAAGTGGCTCTGTAACGCGGATCGCCGTCATACGATGGCGGCTGCGTGATCGAGCATAGTGAGGCCGCCGGAGGCGCGCCTGCGCGCTCACTGTGTGAGGGGAGGGCCGGGGAGCGGGTGCGGCGGCTTCGATTGCCGCCGGCTACCCGCGATGGCCCCCCCCGGAGCGAATGAGCGGAGGTCCGTGTATGTAAACACGGACCTCCGCTCTGTGAAGGGGGAAGGGCTGTGATCACAGCCTTCCTGTACACGAAGGCTGTGACCACTTCCCTTCTCCTGTTAGGGCAGTCCCCCCACAGTTAGAACACGCCCAGGGAACACAGTTAACCCTTAGAGCGCCCCCTGCAGGTTAACCCCTTCACTGCCAATGGCATTTACACAGTAATCAGTGCATTTTTATAGCACTGATCGCTGTATAAATGCCAATGGTCCCAAAAAAGTGTCAAAATGGTCCGACATGTCTGCTGAAATATCGCAGTACCGCAAAAAATCGCAGATCGCTGCCATTATTAGTAAAAAAATAAAAAAAAAATAAAAACCCCAAAAATGAATTCTCATCACCCGTAAACGCGACCACTTTTGCGCAAACCAATCAATAAACGCCAATTGCGATTTTTTTTTATCGCAAATATGAGGAAGAATATAAATCGGCCAAAAACGGTGAAAAAAAATGTTTTTTTATATTTTTTTTTGGATTTGTATTTTAGGAAAAAGTAAGAAATTTGGGTTTTTTTGCAAAATTGTCGCTCTTCTTTTGTTTATAGCGGCGATCAGAAATGACGCATCGGTGATCAAATACCACCAAAAGAAAGCTCTATTTGTGGGAAAAAAAGGACGCAAATTTCGTTTGGGTACAACGTCGCATGACCGCGCAATTGTCAGTTAAATCGACGCAGCGCCGAATTCCAAAAAGGGCTCCGGTCCTAAAGCTGGAAATCCTTCCGGTCCTTAAGTGGTTAAAGAGTCATTGTAATCATTTGATGAAGATTTTTCTTTTGTTTATACACTTTGTCACATTTGAATCAAAAAAAATTCTAAAATTACAGTTTTTGAATGATTTGTCATTTTTTTCTAAATGATGTATAGCAGATGCTATATGAATATTGTGAAAGCATGAGGCTCTGCCACTGTGAATGGTTCTGTAGAGGACACAGGGTTTACACGTATGCAGAGTATGGGACTCTGGAGTAACGATTATGATCAGAAAAGCCTGTTTTTTACATCTTTCTCTGGGTTTGGATATTCCTTGATTGGGTTCTAGAGTTTAGAAATTTCAAAGTATTTTAGGAGGGAAAAAAATGTGCAACTCAGTGTCGATGTCATGAAGAACAGCAAGCTGAGTTTACAGGTGTGCACATCCATTATAATAATAGGCTTGAACATTGTTCAGAGCTCCCATTTGGAGACAGGTGTGTGTTCCTGGTAAGAGACAGAGTTGCTTTATTTAACCACTTCAGCCCCGGAAGGATTTCCCACTTTAGGACCAGAGACCTTTTTGCGATTCGGCACTGCATCGCTTTAACTGACAATTGCGTGGTCGTGCGATGTTGTACCCAAACAAAATTTGCGTCCTTTTTTTCCCACAAAAGAGCTTTCTTTTGGTTGTATTTGATCACCTTTGTGTCATTTTTGATCGCCGCTATAAACAAAAAAAGAGCGACAATTTTGCAAAAAAAAAAATTTTTTTCTTACTTTTTGCTAAAATACAAATCCAAAAAAAAATATAAAAAAACATTTTTTTTCATCAGTTTTGGCCAATTTATATTCTTCCTCATATTTTTGGTAAAAAAAATTGCAATCTGCGTTTATTGATTGGTTTGCGTGAAAGTTGCCGCGTTTACGAATGATGAGAATTCATTTCTGGGGTTTTTATTTTTTTTTTATTTTTTACTAGTAATGGCGGTGATCTGCCATTTTTAGCGGTACTGCAATATTGCGGCGTACATGTCAGACCATTTTGACACTTTTTTTTTACACTTTTTTGGGACCATTGGCATTTATACAGCAATCAATGCTATGAAAATGCACTGATTACTGTGAAAATGCCATTGGCAGTGAAGGGGTTAACCTGAAGGGGGCGCTCTAAGGGTTAACAGTGTTCCCTGGGAGTGTTCTAACTGTATGTGGGCTGGCCTGGCTGGGGGAAGAGGGTGATCACGGCTTCCATATACCGGAAGCCTGTGATTACTGCCCTTCCCCCTCTATGAGAACGGAAATCCGTGTTTACATACACGGACCTCCATTCTCTCACTGCGGGGGGACCATCGCGGGTAGCCGGCGGTGATCGAGTCCGCCCTACCCGATCCTTGGCACCCCCAAAACAGTGAGCGCGCCTCCGGCGGTGCGCGCTCACAATACTAGTTATCGCGGCCGCGTCCTGTAAGGGCGTCTCACGATAACCAGCCACCTTGCCGGTCGGCAAATGGTTAAGAGACAGCACTCCATGCTGAAGGATAGATTCTATGTCCAGGACTGAGAGAGTTGAGGTGGCTATGCGAGTCTGGGAGACTGAGAAAGACCAGACAGCTAGGCAAGTCCAGGGGACTGAGGCAATCTGTAAGTCTCAGGGGACTAATAGAGCCCAAAGTGCCAGAAGAACCCATATTGGGAGGCCAGGAATGGGCTTTACATCATTTTGCTGTAACTACAGGCTGAGAGAGCCAGGAGAGCTGGGTAAGACAGTCTGAGAGACCAGCGACAAGAGCAGCGGTACTGCTGAAGAATGAGTCAGGTGGCTTAGTATTTTCCTTATATATGTTTTGCTGGCGAAAATTCCCTGCTTCGGCAATTGTTTGCAAATTTTTCTTTTGCTTTTGTATAATAAAAGTGGGCTGACAAATCATAAAACCACAGTTTGATCTAGCATGGGCTCACTACAAAATGATTCTACCACTGAGCTAAATTCCCCAGTATCACAATATAAAGAGACTTTTGATATATTATTTTGACCTTTTGTATGGCTGCTTATGCCATGTGTAATAAACACTTTAATCCTATTGCCCATTGTATTACTATAATATATTCAAATCCTACCAATCTAGTGTTTTTAATGTGCTGTGACAGGGAAAAACATACATACATATAATTATGGTATTCTTGTAAAAGAACAAACTTAAATCCTTTGATCAGTTTCGCAGACAGTATTCTTGTCATTTAATGAGTACATGCTTTGTATTACAACAGTCTACTCAATACAGAACCCTATAATACAGCTAAATAGCTGTAGCATTTTCACACAAGTACCTGGGAAAAAATAAGAAAAAAACATAAGAGAAAATAGTAAACTATTTTTCATCTTTATGTCTAGACAGTCTCCAAATGCAAGCACTCACCATTGTAGTCCAAAAAAACCCCCAAAAAAGCGTTATTAAATATTAATGAACATGCAGTACAAAAATTATAAACATGGTTGACACACCTCAGCTGTACAAAGGCTTAGTCATAACCACATTAACATAAAACAGCAAGATAAAACTGACAATCTTAAATACCCATGGCCTGTGTTGAAAATATCAAATGGAAAAAATGAAGTGAACACTTATTGGAATGGAACCTCAAAGAAATTCAGTACATACAAACAATTGAAAAAACGTGACAGTGCAATAATTGCCCACCTATAACCAACAGTATACTACACAATAGTTGTTACAACATAGTAAAGTAGGATGTTCAATGCACATACACATGTAAAGCCAAATACCATCTATGACCAATGCCAGAGTGAGCGCTTGTTGGTCATTTAAAAATCTATGAAGCCTCTTTTTTTTAAAGAAAGCATCTCATCATCTGCTGGCTATGGACCTTGGATGAACCTTGTATGAACCGGCCAACAAATCTTCCCATGTACAATGCAATAAAAATGATCTGGCTATCCCAATGGGCCAATCTGGGTAACATCTGGCCCTTACCTATCTGTCAAGACTTCTGCTTTCTTCAAAAATGTCTACATCATTCCTCTCTAAATGTGGAAGCCATCACCTTATGTGTCCCAAGGTGCTTTCATAGAGTAATTTCTTAAAAATGTATCACATCCAATTTGGCATTTCGCATAAACTGTAAATTAAACTTAATATTATGCAGAAACATGACAAATGCCCCTGTTTGTTCTGATGTACCACTCCAGACTAACAGCAAGTCATCCATATAAAGGTTGTACAATACTCTATGATCACAAAAACGATTAGTACCTTAGTGGATTAGTGGAGCTCCTCCCACCAACCCATATATACAGTATGTTAGTGAGAGATGGAGATAAATATGCTCCCATAGAGGCTCCACACCTTTCTAGGTAGTAACTCCCTCAAACAGAAGAAATTATGGCTTAATAAGAATTCCACTGCTAATTCTATATATGAATTCTGTAACAAAGTATAAGTGCTAAAACCAGTCAAGTGGTATCCTAAATTAGTCAAAGCTAGATGATGGGGAATTGAGGAATACAAAGTATGGGCATCCAGGGCGACTCACAAAAAATTAATGGGACCACTGCAAATTATGCATCAATTGTAGGCCTGTCTTAGTGTCTTTAATATACCCGAAAAGGTGGAGCACAAGGGTTGCAAATAGGAATCATCCCATTCCAATGATATATTGCTAAATCCCCATACTCAAAGACTTCAAAACAATTGAATCTTCTACCAAATCTTGAAAATAATCCACCACCTGTACTATGTGAATGAATGGGATAGAAATACTTGTCACTCATATCAAGGGATTTCACCACATATTGGCCACAGATCCCACCTGAGTCATTGTCCAACTGTTGGACGTTCAATAAGACTTATAGCTCCACATAATTTAAGGAGAGAAGCTCAGGTGCAGCTTTAACCTCAACACCATCCTTGTGATGACTGTCCATCATCCACTGCCTGAAAATACTTTGTCAAAACTAACGTTCTCACAAACTTATTCAAAGATTCAATTCAATATATCAAACATGGTATTGAAAACATCAAAGTGGTCTGTAGAGGAAAACAATAGACACCTAGCTAGTGGTATATGTTCATCAGTGGATAAAACAGTGTATCTTTTTTGTATCTTTTTTGAAGCAGTCTTTCGTGCAAATTTGTGATCACTTAACTTACTTCAGTGTACCCTCTTTATAATCTTGACTTTATCTTCGACAACCCCCGGCATGCAACCACATTTATGATGGTGTGTGAGGGAAGCCTGGAACATTCAATGCCCACTCATCCACTCATCAGCAAAGCCAAATAATAACTGCTTCCAATTTGGGGACAGTTACCATCAGCAGATTTCTGGTACCTCTATGGGAGCTCCATGGGCCCCCTCCTACGCATGCCTACATTTGGGCAGGTGGGAGGAGGAGGAGGTCTATGGACTCCGACAATTTGATGACTGTGTGGCGCTGTGGATACGCTATATTGACGATGTCCTGATGCTCTGGAAGGGGACTGAAGAGGAGCTGGTTGAGTTTATATGCTTACTCAACCAGAACGAGCGTAACATCAGGCTCACTTTCAGTTATGATACTAAGTCGATCCCCTTTCTGGACCTCATGATATCAAAAGATGATGACCATTTGGTCACGTGTACTTATCGAAAACCTACCTCAGCGAATACCCACCTTAGCGCAGTCAGTCATCACCCTAGGACCCTGATACGGGGCATACCGGTGGGACAGTTCCTCTGTATTCGGAGGAACTGCTCCAGCGAGGAGACTTTTGAGAAGAAAGCACGGGACATGTACCGGAGATTTAGAGAAAAGGGTTATCCCCATAAAGTACTTAAGATGGCCAAACAGAGAGCTAAGTACCGAGACAGAACATCCCTTCTGGCCCCTAAAAATGAGGTGGTTCCGGAACCTAAGCCTAGGGATCCAGTCAGATTCATCACAGAATATGGGGCTCAATGGCCGGAGGTCAGAGAAGTTCTGGATTGACATTGGTCTGCTCTGACTCGTTGTCCCCTCCTGGCCAACATTGTGGGGGATTATCCCCACATGGTGGCTAGGCGGGCTCCCAACTTCTCAGATATTCTAACGCAATCTGAATACATTCCTACCACCAATGATTCCTGGTTATCCACTAGGCCGTGAACTAAGGGGATGGTAACCTGCGGACACTTTTTGGATTTGCAAACATGTTGAACGTACATCGGAATTCACCAATGCAGTTGGTACCCAGACCTTTCAAATCAGGAGTCTCATTAACTGCTCTACGACGCGTCTAATCTATAGTCTTTCTGTCCCTGTAATACATTTTATATTGGTAAAACGAAACGGCAATTGCGGATTCAAATCAATGAACACCTTAATGACATTCTAAAAAAGGAACCTAAGAGTCCTCTGGCCCAAAATTGTTTGTTATATCATCAGTTGAAGTTAGAAGGGATAAAAGTTAAAGGCATTTATGCGCTAAAAATCAGTAACAGACGAGGTGATTTTGATAAAGTTCTCCTTAAAAAGGAAACATTTTGGATTTACAGATTAGATACTATGGCCCCTAAAGGCCTCAATAGGGGACTTAATTTACAGGTATTTTTGGAATAATTTATTTGCTTTTAACTGTATGTATCTCAGTATCTCAGGCATGGGTTTTCCCCCTTTTTTTTTTTCTTTCCCCTCTCCGTTCCCCTCCCCTGGGTGCTATGATTAATTCTACTATTTTGGAGTAACGAGGATCTATAATGTGTGACCGGCCTTCGTTTTTAGATTTGTGTGTCTCTATGCCTTTAAGAGTGTGCTCTGGTCTCTTTAATGCCTGTGAAGGCGGAGAAATGGAGGTGTATTTATACAGGCCTCCACCAGAGGGCACATTTGTGCTGACGAAGCTGGGGTATCCCAGCGAAACGCGTCCATGCGAGGCTGGTGTCCAGATGCCTGGTTTTCCGCCATAGCCCCAGAGCCAACTAGTCACGTGGTCCCTGCTCCGAACGCTGTGCCGCACGCTCGTTGCTGAACGACCGTTGATCCGAATGATCTGAACGATCGTCACGAAGTCGGTATGCCGAACAGTCAGCTCTATAGGACGGTCGGTGTGTGACGGTCCAGTTGGTAAGCCTTGTCAAGTGAAGGGCTGCAACTTTGAAGCCTCATACGAACAGCAGACGACAAGGGAGTTCAGGTAGACCACATCACGCTATGTTTGGGCTAGTATGGTGATATGTATGGAGCTGGCGGTTTATCTACACAGTCAGCGGACAAGTTATTAGGCAGTGGATCATTGTATGCTAGAGCCGATACTGCTGTGCATTTGATCCATCTGTTCATTATAAGGGATGGACATGGCTATGAATTGTCTATACACCACATGATTGGCCGTTGAACTGTGTTAACTATTGATTCAGACCTAACCTGCCTCATTTGAAGTTGTTCCATTCCACCTTTGGAAATATCACTGCAACCCCACTGACTATCTTCCGGTTTTAAATCTTTGATACATTTTTGGAGCTTTTTGATTTACCCTACATGAGTGAGGTCATTGGATATTTTGTTAGTTTTTGTGAGGTTCCTGGCTTCATCAAGATACAGTGATATCCAACATTATTGCAATCTACCGCTTGATGACTGTGATTTAGTGCTATACCTGCCACCTGGAGCATATGTCCCTCACCAGCTACTACCTTCTACTCCTGGCACTCAGGATTCACCTTTATGATGACTGTGGCAGTCCCTCCGATGTAGCTTATGGTTTGGGATGTGTGTGTATGGTGTACTTGGTGGGTAATGCATGACAGGCGCCTGGACCAATTTTTAACTGACAACGTTGTCATGTTGGTGGTGGGATGGTTTGTCTTGTTCATTTATACCTTTTGATTTATGTTTCTTTTTTCTAGTAAAATTTAATACATTTTGTATTGAATTTTATGGTTACTCAACTTTTTTCAATTATTTGGGGCATATTCCCAGTGGCTCCCTGCCTGTGGCCCTATGTGACACCCTTTCTCCTAGGTGTCTGTGGTTTTTCATTGTTTGCTGGCTTAGTCCCCTTTTGGTGCCACGGAGCCCCACGCAGATTTGTTGTGAGTGATATTGCCCTTAGGGAGGGACTGGTTACGGTTATCCCCCCATCATTATTTCCCCAGGCGGGTCTGACTACTTATCCTTTTTCACCTAATTTTCCATCTGCCTCTGATCCCGCCCACCTCACGTGGCTTGCCTGTAGCCGACACTGAAGTCTTGAGAACGGAACGCAGCTGGACCAAGAGGGAGTTGTGTCACCATGCCCACATGGATGCTGGGCCTGGGTCGGTAAGCTCCTCCTACCATCCTCAGACTGCACTCAGCCTCAATACAGGGCATGTAGTAGAGCTGCTCCTGCACACAGATGAGATCTGATTCTTTTATAGAAACAACGTTGATCTGCACAGTGTGTAGTTGGCTGTTGCAGTTCTGAACTGTCATATCCTCAGATTGGAGAGGCAGCATAGCTGCAACAGCCGGCTACACACTATTCAAATTGAGGTTATGTCTGTGAAAGAATCAGTGCAGTGTGGTGAAGAGGAGCTCTGTTGAGTGCCCAGCCAGCAGTGATCCCATGCCCTGCTGACCCTGTCCTCTGTCTTGCTGTTCTGATCCTCTACCCTGCTGACTCCTGTCATATGCCCTGCTAATCCCTGCACACTGCCCTGCTGACCCCTGTTCTCTGCTCTATGCCTTGCTCAACCCCATACTCTGCTGACCCCATTTTCCACCCTGCGGTCTTATGCTCTGCTGACCCCATCCTTTGCCCTGTGAATGCCTGTTACCTGCACTGCTAATCCCTGTACACTGCCCTGCTGACTCCCTGCCGTCTGTTTTGCTGACCCTCTGTCCTCTACCCTGCTAATCCCTGTTGTGCACCCTGCTGAGCCCTGTTCTCTGCTCTACTGACCTTTGTGCTATGCTTTCCTGACCCCTGTCCTCTGCCCTGCTGACCCCTGTACACTCCCCCGCTGACCCCCCTCCTTCTGCCTTGCTGGCACTACAAACTTCTGACCCTATTGTCTGCCCTGCTTGCCTCCCATCCTTTGCCTCCTGATTTTTTACTGCAGCCCCACATCAGACAGGCTAGATCTGGTTCTGGTGTTAAATCAGATGCCCCAAGCTGTCTGCTCTCATTTTGTACTAGTAATTAACCAGCTAATTTAGAGGTGCAGCAATTTGGACTGATCTAAGATGTGAATGTGCAGAAATTGGGGTGATTTGATTTGTGACTGTGCAGGATTTGGGGTGATCTGAGGTGCGTAGGTGCAGGAATTGGGTTATCTGAAGTCTATAGTGCAAGAATTTAGGTGATCTGAGGTGTGAAGGTGCAGGAACTGTGGTGATCTGAGGTGTGAAGGTGCAGAAATTGGGGTGATCTGAGGTGTGAAGGTGCAGGAATTGGGGGTGATCTGAGGTGTGAAAGTGTAGGAATTGGTGGTGATCTGAGATGTGAAGGTGCAGGAATTGGGACGATCTGAGGTGTGAAGGTGCAAAGCACAACATCCATTTCTTACTATTATTCACGTCGTTTACAACAATTACTTTTTTAAAATATTTTTTGGCACACTATACTCAAAAGGTTTCCTACCCCTGCATTATAAGCTAGTCATAAGTGTGCGCAGCTTATTGCATTATGGTGTGCACTCTGGAGTTCAAACACACGTGTGTGTGTTTATATATACACACATTCTTATAAATAAATGTAAAAAATGAATATATTAAAACAAGTCCCCAGTCCCTTTCTCTGCAGCCTCAGCTGCACTGAACAGTGAATGAATGGACAGGAATAGCTATGTGCTGAGCGGCTTCCTATTCAATCACAAACTGAAGCATAGTAAATACAGTTTACTATGATTCAGTTATGAATAGACACAGAGAGTGAACAGTACCAATCACTCACTGTGTTCATTCAGAAAAGAAAGGGGCTGGGGGGCAGGGAAAATCAGCTCTGCATGGGGTGATTAGGGTGTGCCCAGGCAATCTATGTGCATGCCTATGATGCTAGTAAGTGTTCTTCTCAAATTACATCTCTGTAGCAGTTCTCTGTTTTTGCAAGTTTTCCAAAAAAAAAATATTCTTCAATTGTAACAATCAGAGACATCAATTGCAAAAAACAGTTACTTAGTATTTGAGTCCACAGAATCTGCATAGGGATTTTCTTATACACAAAGCCCTGGGTATCATTTATTTATTTCTTTAAACTATGCATGTCCCATCACACCCTTGCATCTCAAATTTATCTAAACGGTTTGAGGAATTCACAATAACACCTACACCCATATTCTGGACATCAATGGGATTTGATTGGCTCATAATATGTTCTATGTTGCATTACCTTATATAATTTAAAGATTATAATATTTTGTTCGCAATTCAAAAGTATAATCTATATGGACAGGAAACCACCAAACAGAAATCAGCATATATAGAACTTTCAGAAGAAAATTTTTGTACATGCAGTAATAGAAAAATAGCAAAACACTGTACTGTTTGTACTTGCAACAGTCAAAAAGATTTTTTTTTATACTTGTGGCAATGACAAATAGCAGAATCATGCACTGTTTAAAATGACTGAAATTACTGAAACTTGCACTGTTTGTGCTTACAACAATAACAGTATAGCAGAAACTTGCACTGTTAGTACTTACAGCAATAGCAAAAATGTGCACTGTTTTTACATGCAGCAATTATAAAACAGCAAGAACTTGCACTGTTTGTAATTTTAACAATAGCAAAATATCAGAAACTTGCAGTGGCTTTACTTGCAAACAGGGGCGGACTGGCCATAGGGCACACGGGCATATGCCCGGTGGGTCGGGGCCGCTAGTCCGCATGTCATTTTGGCCGCCCGCCCGACAATTCCTATCTGCAGCTTCCCGGAGGGCGGCGGCCGTGAGATGAGAAGAGCCGCTCTATCCAGTGAATGAAACTCAGAGGAGGAGCGGCGATGCTACAAGCAGCACACAGGCTGAAGCTGCTCCTCCTCTGAGTTTCATTCGCTGGACAGAGTGAGCTCTTCTCATCTCACGGCCGCCGCCCTCCGGGAAGCTGCCAGGTGTTCTGCTAAATACACTATAGTCCCTCCCAGCATCCCGCCCCTCTCCTATGTCAGCCCCCTCCTCCCTGCACTCTCCCTGCAGTACAGAGGTTAGGGGAGGGAAACAGAGCACAGTGTTCCTCCCTCCCCCTCCCTTCTGTACTGCAAAGAATTATGGGAGATGTAGTCCAGGGGAAGGTGGGATTGCCTTGAAAATGCATGACAGAATGTAATGGCCACAACAAGGAGGTGAGGCTGTCTCTTTGCAGGTCTGGGCTGCCTATTTGCAGGTCTGGAGCTGTCTATTTGCAGGTCTGAGGCTGTCTCTTTGCAGGTGTGGGCTGTCTATTTGCAGGTCTGGAGCTGTCTATTTGCAGGTCTGGGGCTGTCTCTTTGCAGGTCTGAGGCTGTCTATTTGCAGGTCTGGGGCTGTCTCTTTGCAGGTCTGGAGCTGTCTATTTGCAGGTCTGGAGCTGTCTATTTGCAGGTCTGAGGCTGTCTCTTTTGCAGGTCTGGGCTGTCTATTTGCAGGTCTGGGGCTGTCTCTTTGCAGGTCTGAGGCTGTCTCTTTGCAAGTCTGGAGCTGTCTATTTGCAGGTCTGGGCTGTCTATTTGCAGGTATGGGGCTGTTTCTTTGCAGGTATGGGGCTGTCTCATTGCAGGTCTGAGGCTGTCTATTTGCAGGTCTGAGGCTGTCTATTTGCAGGTCTGGGATGTCTCTTTGCAGGTCTGGGCTGTCTCTTTGCAGATCTGGGCTGTCTCTTTGCAGGTCTGGTGTCGGGGTCTGGACGTTTATCTGTCGGGTCTGGACGTTT
>BLSH010397115.1:164349-187067 GCA_018402905.1 Glandirana rugosa | reverse complement strand
TCTCCCTTAGCAGGCCAGGGTCTCCATAGATCCCCCTTAGCACGCCAGGGTGCCATAGGTCCCCCTTAGCATTTCAAGGTCCCCATAGATTCCCCTTAGCAGGCCAGGGTCCCATAGATCCCCCTTAGCAGGCCAGGGTCCCATAGATCCCCCTTGTAAATCAAGTGTCCCCATAGATCCCCCTTGGAAGTCCAGTGTCCCCATAGATCCCCCTTAGAGCAGCCAGCAGAAACCATGTTAAAACTGAAGTCCTGTGTCAATCAGCTATATGTAGTTTCCTATAGTCTTTACCTGATAAATGCTCCCCATGGAGCTGGTCAGTAAGTCCAGACTCCAGCATCTTTCTTCCAGGCTCCTTCATCCTCCTCCTCGGTTCAGTGGGCCGTTGTTCTCCTTCTCTGGTGCTGGTGGGGGACGCTGCACTGACAGATCATATCACCCCGCACTGCTCTGTCAATAGCACAGTACTCCACAGTGCACTCCTTCAGCTTCCTATTCTCCCGCGCTGCCTGGGCGGCCCCTGCACACGTGTCCCAATCCCTCTCACTCTACACACAGCGCTGCGGTGGCCGGATCTAAAATTACATCTACAATCATACACGCAGCATACAGGAGGAGACTCAGCGGGCAGCAGGTTCTACCTCAAAAACGTACTTTAAAAAAAGTCAGGCGGACAATGCAAACACAGACTCAGTGCGGGCAACTTGCCGATCCTGCCCGCGGCTATTACAAGCCGCCCGCTCGCGGCTCTGTCAGGCTGCTTGCTCTCGGCTCTGTCAAGTCGCCCGCCCGCTGGGCGGGTGACTTGACACAGAGCTGCGGACCCGCCATTTTGGACCCCTCAGGACACTCGGGGCTGTGGGCGTGACATTCGGGGCTCCAGCCCCGATAGCCACCCCCTGGCGACGCCCCTGCTGTCACATTTGTGTAACATTTTATTCTTGTATTTTCTTGAGTTCCCATTTCAGTAAGTGTTCACTTTAAGATGTTCATGTGTCTCCACAAGGGATATGAATTTCCTCCTGAGTGTTTTTTGCATAAGTGTTAAAGCAGTTTAAACACAGCAATTTAACTAAGGTAGTAAGAAGATACAACAAGAAACAACTTTGCTCCACTCTGGACAGATTGCAAGCAAACCAACATTTTGTAATTTGTCACTTCCAATTCCTACTCTCTCTACCCTTTAATATGTTTCCTCTGCTCTTCTTTCTGACATTAGTATCCTCTGTTCTCAAATTCTCATTACTTTACACCTCAAAGTTTACATATATCACCCTAACTCCTATCCACCCCCTACTGAACTCATCACCTTCTGCAAATACTTAATCCACATGCTGACCCACCGGGATATTGAGGTATGTGTGCTTGTATACATCCCACATCTTACTTGGCTCACCATCATTCTTCTTCTAATCTCTGGGGATATCTCCACTAATACTGGCTCTCCAGTGTCTCACAGCCACTCCCGCACCTTCATTCCTCAGGCAACAGCTGCAATTCATTCAGTTTAATCTCTTAGCCTTAAACTCTTACCTTTGGAAAGGAAGGGGACTCCATTCCCATGCTTTAAAAAATGACCCCCCCCCCCCCTTCTCATGTGCCCTCTGGAATGCCCGCTCTGTCTGTAACAAATTCACTACTGTCCATGACCTTTTTTTTTCTCATTCCCTGAACCTACTAGCCATTACTGAAACCTGGCTACAAAAGTCTGACTCTGTCTCTCTCTTTGCCCTCTTCCATGGAGGCCTTCACTGGATTCAAATCAGCTTCCTGGACCAGTGTCATGCTTCCATGATAACTTCACTGCCTGGCTACCCTACTTTCTCTTCTCAGAAATACCCACTATCATACTTGGTGACTTTAACATCCCTGTTATTGTTAACATGCTAGATCTCAATGTCTTAACTTAATCTCATCTTTTGACCTCACACAATAGATGCAGTCCTCCACTCACTAGGATGGTAACAACCTTTTACAGTGTCTCTGTCTTTAACCACCTATCCTTCCAAGCAGCAAATGATTACCCATAGAAACCTTTGCCACTTTAAGCCATCTGACACCAGGAGCTTCAAGAAACACATCCGTGCACTGGAGCAATTGTAGCAAAAAAAAAAAAAAAAACACATCACTGCAAGCCTTATATAGCATCCTATATAAATCTGCTTTTCTAAAGTTACAATTTGTCCATCCATGGTGCCAAATAGGGATGGGCTGAACACCCCCCGCCTGGTTTGGTTCGCACCAGAACATCTCGAACAGGCAAAAAGTTCCAATGAACATGGGAACTCTATTAAAGTCTATGGAGCATGAACATGAAAAATCAAAAGTCGTCATTTTAAAGGCTTATATGCAAGCTGCCATAAAAAGTGTATGGGAACCTGGGTACTGCCCTGGGGGACATGTATCAATGCAAACATTTTTTTTAAAGCAATTGTTTTTAAAGAAGCAGTGATTTTAATGATGCTTAAGTGAAACAATAAAAATGAAATATTCCTTTAAACATCGTCCATGAGGGGTCCCCTTGGTCTGCCTGTAAAGTGGCGCATCTATGCGATGTATAGAACATGTTGCAGCAATAATGACATTTCTGAAGGAAAAAAATGTAATTTAAACTTGCTTACGGCTGTAATGTATTTCCTGCTCCCGGCAATACAAATTTAAAACATAAAAAAAAAATGGCGTGGAGTCCCCCCCTTCGGGTCTGGTATGGATTTTACCAGGCCAAAATTTAAAAAAAATGTCTTGGGTTCCCCCCCAAAATCCATACCAGTCCCTTATCCGAGCATGCAGCCTGGCAGGTACGGAAAAGGGGGGACAAGCGAGCACCCCCCCTCTTGAACCATACCAGGCCACATGCCCTCAAAATGGGAGGTGGGTGCTTTGGGGTGGGGGGCTCTGCACTTTGATGGGGACAAGGGCCTCTTCCTGACAACCCAGGGCTGTGGTTGTTGGGGTCTGTGGATGGGGGTCTTATCGGAAACTAGAAGCCCCCTTTAACAAGGGGGCCCCCAGATCCTGACCCCCCCTATGTGAATGGGTATCGGGTACATCGTACCCCTACCCATTCACCACCAAAAAGTGTCAAAAAGTAAAAACCACAGGAAACAGTTTTTGACAAGTCCTTTATTAAAAAAAAATAGTGTCCCTCAATGTACATCCATCTTCAATCACACCACCCGCAAAAATAGAAAAAAAAAATGCTGTCATCTCTTGGGAGGCCACCGGCCATCTGCTTCCTCTAGGGTTTGATAGCGCTTATATAGGCAAGGGGTGGGGCCACGCGGTTATGTCACTCGGTGGCAACGTCCCTTCTGATTTCACATGATGTCACGTGACGTCGGAAGGGGGCGGTCCCACCGAGTGATGTAGAGATGACCGCGGGTTTCTTTTTTTGCGGGTGGAGTGATTGAGGATGGATTACATTGGAGGGACACTATTTTTTTTCTTTTTTTAATAAAGGACTGGTCAAAAACTTTCCTGTGACTATTACTTTTTGACACTTTTTTGGTGAATGGGTAGGGGTACGATGTTCCCGATACCATGGGGACAACATGGGGACAAGGTGATTTGGGGGGCAAGTGGCCTGGTATGGTTCAGGGGTGGCACTCGCTTTTCCTGGCCTGCCAGGCTGCATGCTCGGATAAGGGGCTGGTATTGATTTTGGGGGGGCCCCACGCCATTTTTTAAACATTTTGCCATGGAGTTCCCCTTAAAATCTATACCAGACCCAAAGGGCCTGGTATGGATTTTGTGGGGGACCCTTCGTCATTTTTTGTCTTAATTCTGTCATAGGGTTTCCTTTAACCACTTCAATACAGGGCACTTTCACCCCCTTCATGCCCAGAACAATTTTCCACTTTCAGTGCTTTCACACTTTGAATGACAATTACTCATCATGCAAAACTGATTCACACAAATAGAGCTTTATTTTACTGGTATTTAGTCACCACTGTTTTTTTTTATTTTTTGTGATATAATTAAAAAAAGAGCGAACATTTTGAAAAAAAAAACAACTTTTTTTTAGTTTCTATTCTAAAATTTTGCAAATAAGTAATTTTTGTTAATAAATTTGGGCCAAAATTTATACTGCTACAGATCTTTGATAAAATAACCCAAATTAGTGGTTATTATTTAGTCTGTGTGAAAGTTATAGAGTCTCCAAGCTATGGTGCAAATCATAACATTTTGATCACACGTAATGTACTGATGGCCTATCTGATTTCTTGAGGCAATGAAATGTCAGGACAGTACAAATACCCCCCAAATGACCCCTTTTTGGAAAGTAGATAGTCCAAGATGTTTAGTAAAAGGCATGGTGAGTTTTTTGATGTTATAATTTTTTCCCAGAGTTCTTGGAAAAATGAAACAATGATTTTTTTTACACAAAATTGTCATAATAAGTTATTTCTCACACACAGCATATGCATACTTCCAATTACACCCAAAAATACATTCTGCTATTCCTCCTGAGTATAGCAATACCACAAATGTGAGACTTTTTCACAGCCTAGCCATACAGAGAGGCCCATCATGCAGGGAGCAACATCAGGCATTCTAGGAGCATAAATTACAAATAATTTAATTCCTACCTATCACAATTTTGAAGGTCCTGGAGCACCAAAACAGTGGAATTATCCACAAAATTACCCCATTTTGGAAAGAAAATACCCCAATGTATATTCTATGAGACATGGGCTGCAGATAGGTACTCAGGTAGTCTAATTGGCTGGAAACTGGTACTATGATGGGATGCAGGAGGGAGGGAGTGTTCCTGCTGGTATCATTTTACAATGCGCCAGTAGGGAAGTGGTTAAAATCCATACCAGACTCATAGGGGATGATTTACTAAAGCTTGAAAGTGCAACATTTGGTGCAGCTCCACACAGAAACCAATCAGCTTCAAGGTTTTATTGTCAAAGCTTGATTGAACAAGCTGAGGCTAGAAGCTGATTGGCTAGCATCCAAAGCTGCACCAGTTTTTGCACTCTCCAGCTTTAGTAAATCAACCCCATAGGGTCCCCCCATGCTGTTTTTTCCCCAATATTTTTTAATTTACATACAGGTGCAGAAAAATTGGGCCTTGGGTGTTGGTGGTGCCTGAACATTATAACCCCTCACAGTTACTCTTGCTGGGTGTAGGAATGGGCCCTGATGTTAAAAATAAGAAAAAAAAATGAAATTACATGCACCTGTCAAACTGTTGCAGAAAAATTGGGCCTCTTCTGCATGTTGTGGCTCAATAACATGGCCAGCACCAGAATAAAAGTAGAAGCATGCCCCGCCTGCAGAGGATGCACCATGTCCACGACCACCACTTTTTACTGTAGACACAGTGGCCTTTTAGTGTCTGCCTCTCCTTGTTGGCCTTTCGGACATGATGAGGATTTTTTGGGGGTGATCTTTATAACTTTTCACTATAGAGTGTGGGGTGGAAATGTGATGCTTAGGTGCAATACATTTGTGCTTGGTGCACTATAAACCGTTTTATTAAATTTATTTTTAATAAAAAAAATAAGGATGCAGCAATTGTGCTGAATTGTTTTCTACTGCTGTTGCTGCAAAAAAATAAAAATAAAATAAATGTAAAAAAAAATTAAGAAAGGCCAAAAAAACAAACAGTGGTGACGCAGAAGGAAGAACGCATGCAACTCAGAAGAAGGAACAGCAGTTATGGAGAATTTTTATCTGCTGCTGCTGGAAAAAAAAAATCAAAAAGCCCAAAAAAAAGGGAACCACTGCTGATGCAGAAAGAGGAACACCTGCGATGCAGAAGGGGGGCAGCAATTATACCCTAAATATTGTTAGTGCTGCTGCGCTTTCCCCCAAAAAAAAGTATGCCACTGCTGTGCTGACGCAGAAGGAATAACACCTGTGACACAGAAGGGAGAGTACTAAAAATGCAGCAACAGAACCTGATACTGCAAAAAAAAAAAATATATTAATGAAAAAAAATGGGATCAGTGGTGATACACTGTGGAAGCACCACAACACTGTGTTATACACACTGCACTATACTGTGTTATATACACCACACTAAACTTATTATACACACCGCACTACACTGTATTATATACACTGCACTACACTGTATACTATACACCGCACTACACTGTGTTATTCATACCGTACTACACTGTGTTATATACACCTTACTACACTGTATTATACACACTGCACTACACTGTATTATATACACCGCACTGCACTGTATTATATACACTGCACTACACTGTGTTATATACACTGCCCTACACCGTATTATATACACCGCACTACACTGTTATTCACACCGCACTACACTGTGTTATATACACCTCACTACACTGTATTATAAACACTGCATTACACTGTATTATACGCACGGCACTACACTGCATTATATACGCCACACTACATTGTATTATATACACCACACTACACTGTGTTATATACCCTGCACTACACTATATTATATACACTGCACTACACTTTGTTATATACACTGCACTGCACTGTATTATATACTTTGCACTACACTGTAATATATACACTGCACTGTATTATATGCTCTGCACTACACTGTATTAAATACGCTGCACTGCACTGTATTATATACTCTGCACTGCACTGTATTATATACACTACACTGACTGCATGCACAATCCACTAACTACCCTGCCTAATCTCCATTAATGCACACTATACATGGCCGCCATGTAAGCATCCTTATAGAGTGTGGGAGGGTGGACTTAGCCCCTGAGCCATGATTGGCCAAAGGCACCCTGTCTTTGGCCAATCATGGCTCTCACACTACATTACACTGTGATTGGCAAAATTATACAGCCATCAATGCATTACGTTTATGCAGTACATTATGGGGAGCTAGGCAGTGGGCGAACTTCCCGCGAGTGCCCCATTTGTTAGTTTGTTCAACGAACAAACGAACACCCGATGTTTGAGTGCAACTTACATGTTTGAGTGGAACTTAGTGGATCCCTACTCCTAAACAAGCCTACTTTGTCACTCTCATTAAAACCACAACCTCCACCCAGTAACTCACTCACTGCTCAGGAGATTGCCAATCAATTCAAAAACAAGATTGATGCAATTCATGGCAACATCTCCACTGCACACATAACTACCCCACGTAACACCCTGTACAAAACCATATTTAATACTTTACTCTTTACACTTTGTTACTATATAAGTGGTCACCAACCATTTCTCACAAGCTCAGCTTACCACCTGTCTGTTGGACCCACATTCCCTTGCAACTACTATAGTCACCCACTTGCTCTGTCCTATACTTCCTCACTCACGTCTTCAATCTCTCCCTTTCTACTGCCACCTTCCCCTCCCCTATAAAGCATGCACTGATCACCCTCATGTTTAAAAAGCCCTCACTGGACCCAATCAGCCTAAACAACTTAAGACCAATCTTCTTGCTCCTATTTACCCCTAAACTTCTAGAACTCCTAGTCTACAACAGTTTGAGCACCTACCTCACTGACAACAACCTTCTTGATCTCTTACATCCTGTTTTTTTTATTTGCAACACACCACAGAAACTGCCCTACTAAAACTCACTAATGATTTACAAACTGCTAAAGCCAATGGCCACTACTCCATACTCTTACTATTAGACCTTTCTGCTGCCTTTAATACCATTGACCACCCACTTCTCCTCAAAAAACTCCATTCTCTTGGCCTCCTTGATTCTACTCTTTTATGGTTCTCCTCCTACCATTTACAGCGTTCCTTCAGTGTTGCCTACAACTCTGTCTCCCTAGAGGTCCCCCAGGGTTCTGACCTCAGACCTCTTCTCCATCTACATCTCCTTCCTTGGTCACTGGATAAACTCCTACAGTTTCCAATACCATCTCTATGCTGATGACACCCAAATCTGTTAGGCAATTCTTGAAAACTATTTTCAGGGAAGCCTATCCTGCCTTCAGCTAACAACTGAATATTTTATTTCTCCCAACAGCTCATCCCTCACAATTATTGCCTTTTCTTCCACTTGCCCCTCCCTATTAGATTGTAAGCTGTTGTGGGGCATGGCACTCCTAACCCACTTGTATTGAATTGTGTTGTTACTGTACTGTCTCCCTTTATATTGTAAAGCCCTGTGCAAACTGTTGGTGCTATATAGATCCTGTATTGTTTTTGTACTGTATGTTCCTGGATATTTTTCAGTAGTTTAGTGGGTACTGGCATTTGGAGTATGTGAAACTGCCCAAGAAGAGGTGCAGCCTGAGTACAATGCTTGCCTGAGGAAAAAGGGGGAATGGTTGAGCAGCACTAATTCCAGCTGTGTTTAGACCACATGAAAAATCTTGTCTTACCAATAACATTTTATAATTTCTAATGACAGAGCTGTTTAGAACTATAAATATTATCTTTTAACTTTCCATTTCTGAATAAGTGAAAGCTTTCACGTTCACTCATTAAAGCATATTTGTGGTGAAAATGTAAAATTATATATTTATTTCCACATTGTATTTCAGTTATTTCTAGCCTACTCCTATTAATCTAAATCAGCTGGTGGTATATTGTTTTTTTTTTTTTTTTGGGGGGGCTGCAAACAATGTCTAGGTCACGGGCAGCACTTCCTCTGGGTGACAGCTTCCCAGTCTCCTCCTCTTCGCCATAAAGGCGGCTTCCACTGTGCGTCTCCTCCCTCCTCCTTCTAGGTGGCCAGTAGGATCGCCTCTCCTTTTGGCCAATCAGGTGACGGGTCTCAGGACCCTCTTCCTGATTGGCCAGGAGGAGAATCAGGAAGAAAATAGTGAATATTAATTCACTATTGTCACACAATTGGGCTTTGCACCCCGAGTCTACCCTTTTTTAAGCCAATTAGAGCCTCAGGCTCTAATCATGTGCGTCCAGTGCCCTGCATGTAGATTAGGGGCCGGGGCATGGGTTAGGAGGGCAGCAACCATGCACCCTGGATGGAGGGGCCACCACTGATCTAAATTATCTTCAAGTTTGCCAGCTTACTTTGTGAAGTTTCCCACACACTTATTTGAATTCTATGACACATTCACTATGCCTTGTTGATGGGAACTGCAGTGTCACAGATTTAAAGAGCCTGCCTTCTCAACTACAGAGGTGCTGAGAGGAGGAGTTTCAGGAGGTGGAGTCGGTACAGGAATCGCTGCTTGAAGACAGCAAGGTACCATGGGATATGTAGTCCTTAGAAACTGAAAATAAACATCAGAGGAGAAGCTGCAAATAATGCAGGGAATCCAGGAAGTTGCTGAAAGAGATGAAAAGCAGACAGGCAACACTTACACCATGAAATTAGATTTTTCAAGTAAGCTTACATTAGATTGTTATTACAATGCTGATGTTATAAAATGAAAGTGCATGCTGTGGCCATAGAACTTCTTTGAGATGCTTAGACAAATTTGCTTGAAAACAAACGTCTTCTTTATTTTATTATTTTTGTACTGTTGCTTTATTTTTTTTTAATTACTTTTTTTGCTACCTGTACAAAGATAGGTACAAGAGAGTTAGCATAGCAGTTGCCACCACACCCAAGAGCCATTTAAAGCCCATTGCATCTTTAAACCCCCTAAAAAAAAATAACCTCAATTTTACATTTCCTATCGAATACAATGCATGTAGACAAAATATCAAAACTATGACAATTTCCCCAAAATGTCATTATTTTTCTTAAAATTTGGGAAAATACAAACTTTCAATTTTGTTCATCCCTAGTGGTGGTCATCTTTAAAGTGGATCTAAACTCACATAACAATTTCTCACATTATCCCTCCATCTTCCTCTCACACAAATGCTTACAAAATGTATTCTAATATGAAAGTATATGAAGTAGATTCTGAGGTCAGAAGGCATAAGAAGAAGATTTTGAGGTCCCTGGGTTCTATTTTCACTCGTTCTGCCTAAAACACCCTTTTTGTAGCATATGCAAGTATAAAGCCTGGGCTCAGCAACCAACAGTTAGATGCTGCAAAAGTTTAATTTGCATGTACTAGAGAAAAAGTATTGGCTATACAGAGAGTGGAAAATACATTCTATCTTTCCTGACACAACATAGGGTAATAAATCAAGGTACTGTATAAGGCTGTTACATGGCCAAAAGGGAAGAGATTCATCAAATTGGCAGGAGAAATTAGAGTGTGATCCAGGAGGTCATACAGAGAGCTGGAGTATTAAGTAGTAAGGGCTTATAGAGCTGGAGTAGGTTGAGTAGGTTGCAGGTGTGCCCACAAAAAAGTGCAGTAGAGACGTAACATATGTTGATTATAATTTATTGAATATCTTGAGTAGATTTGCAAGCAGTATACAGTATGATATAGAGAAATAGACTAGAGTTGTCTCCCTATACCGTGTGCATCAGTAGAAACAACAAAGCCCTGTAGCCTAGGATGACATGGCACTCCCCTGCTCCTCTTGCTTCCTCCCCCTCCCTTCTTTAAGCTAGCAGATTCACTGGAGACTGCACTGTCCACTGTTAACTCTTTCCTGTGGGGACCAGAAGTTCAGGGAAGCAACACAGAGAGCAAGAGCCATCAACATTGAAAGTTTTAAATTGCAAGTGCTAGGGTAAGAGTTTTAACAAATAGTTTACTGGGGAATGTTTATTCTATTGTGCTCAATGTGTTAGGCAAAAAAGTGTTTTAAATACTATTTGGATTTTGATTATGTCTCTACTATATTTGATTTTGTCTCCATGGAAAGATTTCACAAATTTGTAAATTAGCTAATCTATAACAGACAAACATACATTGCATCAGTAAAATTAGGCCTTCATCATTGTAAAATGTTGCATAATATGGAAAGAATCAATATAATTAATGTCAATATAATGTAATAGCTCTTTCACATAGAACTTCCTGGGTATTCTGACACTTTTTAGTTTAACCTTTTCTATGAAAGATGCAAGTTCCATCCAAACCTCCCTTTGGCAGCTAACCTGTTTATGAAGGGTTACATATTTGCTAGTTCTTTATTTTACATAAGTTATCCTTGCAATTATTACATATTTTTCTACAATAAAAGCACACAGTGCCAGAAATTGTTGTAGTAGTTTTGACAGGATATATTATTAGAACATCATTCAAAGTTGCATCATAAAATTATAGTCTGTGCCCCAAAGTTGGCATTGCTTTGCAGATAATATTGACTCTGTTTGCATTAAAGATGCATGTGCACATACTGTAAGTGCTATAAAATTAATTTAGAGGTGGGCAAAGTATCAACTTTCAAAATAATGTAATGTTTCTTGTTTTTATTATTTTCACATTCATGAGTTATAAATACAATCACTTGACAAATGAACTGCAATGCCTTTCCTCCTGAAGCACTTTAAGAGTCTTCCCTGCTAATTCATTTTGTAAATTCATGTGAGAAAATATGCAGAAATTAGCATAATAATATTTGAATTTCATCCAGTATATTGTAGATGAAACAGTTATTGCAATAACATGTCACAAAAGAAGCAGAAAGTGAGAATACTTTCTATGTCCTTGAACAGTGTAAAAATTAAAGTAAAACTTTTAGAGACAATTAAAAATCCTTAGGCATATGTTAAACATTATTATTATTATTTTATATTATTTTATTGTACTTGTTTTAGTGGATTGTAAATTAAGGCATTTCTGTTTTTTTTTTTCGTAGCCTTACCTTTGGGTAAAAGTTTTTTTTTAAAAATTAAGATTTTATTGAAGATATAAAGATGCATAACAAAATATATAAAGATGCATAACAAAATATATAACAAGATATATCCTGAGCATAAATGTATACAGTTTCTCAAACAAATAAGCAATGTATACACAAATTAGGCTTAAAATTTCCAAACCAAATCTATACATATACCAATAAATTGTACTTAATTTCTAGCACATTAACCATATTGATATAATAATATACTAGCATACTACCACCACCCTTTGGAAAAAGACCCAACATCCAAATTGGTTTGGTGGTACCGTATTACCTTTCAGAATATAAAATCTATGTAAATACCTACTTAATAGGCAATCAATTGTGTGTAGTGTACTTATTAATAAAACAGAGTAACAAAGTAGAGTTCAACAGAGGTTGAAAATTAGAATTTAGAAAGTAGAAGACAGAAACTAGAGACCAGGAATCCAGGGTTCGCTAGGGGCCAAATGTCTAATATGTATTCATTAATGTCTTAAATTCGTCAGAGTGTCTAAATATCACCCATGCACACCATACGTTGTTAAATTTTTCTAGAGATTCTGTGGCTATTGCTCTTGTTTCTTCCATATTATAGGTGATATTGATGTTATGGAGCCACTCTTTAATTGTGGGGACCTTTGTGGTCCTCTAATATTTTGGAATTAATACCTTCGCTACCATGAGTAGAAATAGATTTTTTTATATCTCTTCATGGGGCCATTAGAAATATGCAATAAACAGCAAGCTGGGGTTAGCGGGATATTGGTTTCAGTGATATGTTTTATTGCATCACATACTTTTTGCTAGAAGGGACATATTAGGGAACAATCCCATCAGATGTGGTGTAACATACCTTTCTCCTTATTGCAACGGCAACAAAGGTCTGGGACCGAAGGAAACCACTTATGGATTTTGTCAGGGGTATTATACCAGTTTGTCAGAAGCTTATATGAGGCTTCTTGGTGCCGTGTACTGATTGAGCACTTATGTGCGAATATACATACATGAAGCCATTGGTCTTCAGTAAAGATTGTGTGTAATGCTTTTTCCTCAGAATATTTTGTTTTTGTTTGATTCTGACTCTCCTTAGGCAATTGAGCGATGTGAACTTGTCAGTTGTGATCCCTTTCAAACAGATCTAAGGTTCTAGAAAAATTGTGGCACCATTTGGACGCAGTCACAAAGCTAACTATCTGTCGGTAGTCCCAGTTGGTGAAAGCATTCTGTCCCCTGTGTTTGTTAAGTTCTACTAGTGATTTCAATTTGCCCCCGTTAAAGCAATGCATCGCCATTAGTGGTTTATCTCCTGTTCCTTTCCATTGCATGAGTGCTTTCAAGCCTGGCAAGAAGCTTGGATTAAAGCTCAGTGGTGTTAATGGGCTTTGTGTGGAAGTTAATTCTGTGTTTTTCATAACTTTCTGCATGGCCTTGAGCATAGCTCCCACAACTGGATGTTCTTTTGCCTTTTTTGGGCAAGAGTCCCATGTAATCCATGGTGAAAATGCCACCAGGGAGGGTCCAAGAGCAACTTCTAAAGTAATCCAGTCTTTGTGGTCGGCATGACAATGCCAATCAACAATTTGAGTCTGCTGTGCGGCAAGATAGTAATTACTAAAATGTAGGAATCCCATACCCCCCAGGTGTTTAGCTTTAGTAAGCAACTGCAATTTAATTTGTGTTTTTTTAGACGCTCATATAAATCTCCTAACCATGGAGTTTAATGCTTAGAAAAAGCTGGTAGGTAGGGAAATTGGTAATGTTTGAAAGAAGTACAAAATCCTGGGCAGGATTATAATCTTTATTATGGCCGCTCTACCAAACCAGGAGAAGTTTTTTAGGGACCATTTTTCTAGATCTTTGTTTGTTTTTTGGAGTAGAGGTTTAAAATGATTTGCATATATTTTGGGGTCGACCAAACTCCTAAATACTTAATGGCTTTTTTGACCCATTTAAATGCACAATTTATTTGGGTAATTGAAGGGGCATTGCTAGATAGTGATATATTTAGCGTTTCCGACTTGTTGTAATTTATTTTAAAATTTGATAGGTAGCCATAATGTGCAAGGACCTTACATAAGCTTGGCAACGTTATGTGTGGCTGGGTAATGAACTATAAAAGCTCATCGGCATATGCCGCTGTCTTGTAGGCCTTTCCGCCCATTGGAAACCCATATATTGGACATGTCCTATTTACCGTGGTAATTAATGGTCTAGGGTGAGAAGGGGCAGCCTTGATGTGTGCCATTTCAAATTAACACCGGTTTGGCAAGTGTACAATTAATCTTCATACTTGCCATTGGGTTCTGATATAATGCAGATATCCATGAGAGCATGTGTTTCTGTAATCCAATATGTTCACATGTTGCCAGCAAGAAACCCCATGAGACGCAGTTGAAGGCCTTCTCCGACCTTTCGGTAAAAGTTATACTGTATACAGAATAGCCCTCTTAAACTGAGCTTTAAAATGTTATCACATACATCACCAGTTCTCTTATAGGCTCCATGCACACTGGACGTTAAAAAAACATTCTAAAAATGTCAGTAGCTTTGTAGTGAGTTTTTAAGCTTTTATCAGCATTAATGCACTACCGTTTTTGAGTGTTTTTGAGCATCAGCATTTTTTAGGCGTTTTTTATTTTTTTCAATGAATCAAAAATGTCCAAAAACGCTGGTGAGCTGCGATTTTGAGCGCTTTTGGGCGTTTATGCACGTTTTTAAGCTTTCAGCGTTTTTTGTGTTCAGAAGAACGACTTTTGAACGCGATTTTAGGGCGTTCGGACAACAGCCCATAAACTCCACTGCTGATAAACGTCAATAAACATCCAAATGTGCATGGACACATAGGATAACATAGAAGGGAGTTTATGGGCTGTTAAAAAAATGCCCAAACTCCTAAAAACATCAGTTTAAAACTACAGTGTGCATGGAGCCTTATACAGTATATTGATCAACTAAGCATCCATATCTGTTGACATACAGCATTCATATATCCTTATATTGTACAAACATTTATTCCGAATTTCATACAGATATTTCTGGCTTTTGGCTCCCCTTTCCATAGCCTGACTAGTTATATTTTCTTATTGTTACCCAAGTCCTTCTCATGTTGAAGAGGGCCATCAGTATGCACAAAATCTCATTGGTGTAACACCACAAATCACACTATGCTTGCCAGATGAAATGACAAATCAATGCAAGGCGTGCGATTTTATCTTACAGATTGTAAGATATAGAGATGATAGATACAGATAGACTTTCTGATATTGTTTAGAAAATATTTGATTCCCAAAATAAAAAAAATAACTAAAGTGGAGTCTCAGATAAAATTAAAATGGACTTTTACCCTCCCCAGGATGATCCCTTCTCTCCACCTCTTCTCCCTTCCTCTTCAGGAATACGGCATTGGTTTTTTTTTTCTGTTGTTTACATCTTTTTTTTTAATGTAAGGTCGGCCCCACCTTCCCATTCACATCGCTCACCCACTGTGGCCCCCGAAATATGTACGTCACATATCCTAGGAGGCATAGCCTTTCATTCAAGAACAGGAGGAGGGGCGAGCCTATCGGTCCGTCATCGAGAGGCCCACCCGCTGAACCCAGAAGAGCTGGTGGGCCTCTCGATGATGTCAGAGAAAACATGGCGATGCAGGACAGAGCTGTGGCCTGGCATAAGATGATCTCAGTGGGTCAACACTGGATCCACTGGATGGGTGAGTATCTGAAATGTCCAGATACCACCATCGGGTAAGTGGGGCAAAAAAAAAAAAAAAATGGGGAGGTTGGCCGGAGTTCCTCTTTAAGTTTTTGATAAATTATGAATTAAAGTTTCATTTTAGATTATTTGGCAGGGGTGGACATAGTAAGAACAGTATGCAGTATATTACATTTTTGTTAATGTGGTTGTTAACCCAATTTAACCCAATTAATCTAGCACACAATCCATGGTTCAATAAGTATGGCGGCGTCTTTCTTCTTATTTTTTTCTCTGTAAATACCTTTTTTGAACCGATTTTTGCACAGTACTATATTCTCCCCGAGGGCGCCGAGTAGGAGGGACACAGATTAGTTTTGACGTATGCAAGATAAATCTGAAGAGGAATTTGTTATCTTCCTCCCTGTGGCCGTGCAGTGCCGATTGAAACAATGCATGTTTTACTACAAGTAGGGGGAGGAGCAGCTTCAGGTAAACATTGTAATCAATGTAGAGTCATGTTCTAATGTAAAATTTGATTTGCCTGAAAACAGAAAAACAGTGTTGGAAAATGTCAAGATTTTATTAAGGCTAAAATTGATTTTGCTTCAAAGGTTTTGTAGCCACTTGACCTTTTTTAACAGCCAGTAAACCAGCATTTCCAGAAGTTGATTAGTAATAACAAATGTACTCCTAAAATGTTCTGGATCTGTATGGAGAACCAACATATGACAGTCTGTGTAATAAACGTTAGCCCTCTGTCGCTAGAGGGGAACCAAAACACTAGGGATGGTGTTGTGCAACAAAATATTCCCCTTAGACCCTTTTCACACTGGGGCTGTCGCTGCTTTCGCAGTAAAATGGCGTTCATTTAAGCGGCGCTCTACCGCTGTTTAATCAGCACTTTTGAAAATCAAATAACTTTTTAGGTGCTTTGAAAGCGTTGCCCATTCATTCCAATGGGCAGGGGCGGTTTGGGAGCGCTGTATACAACGCTCCCAGCCCCCTCCCCAAAGATGCTGCCCCAGTGTGAGAAGACACACTGGAATGAATTAAAGGCAGTTGTCAGGTGCTTAGCAGAGTCTGTTTCCGGCGCAAAAGTGAATGAAAACCACCCTAGTGTGAAAGGGGTCTAATCCAGTGCTGGGGGGTGATGGCTACAAACCACTTGAGGCATGCCTCAGAGAAGTCATAAAAACGTCTATGCCATGGTTTGTGTAAAAAGATTTATTGTACAATCAATGTATTCCAAGAATGGAAAGGGTTAAAACATGGCTGTCAGACAATCAATGTTAAACATCATGCTTGATATTGAACCTCAATCTCACCCAAAGGCTCGGCAGGCTGACTGGGCATATCAAGGCTGGCGATGGGGGCAACCAAAAGGTATATAGGTGCCAGATGTCACATTGGCATCCACCTAATGGAAGAGATTACAGACCACTGGTAGAACCGTGCGGGTCAGTGATGTGGAGCGGCCCCCAATGGACCAGACATTGGACTCCAAACCGCCGGATGGTGCAGCTGGTGTGGTTGGGTGGCGCACTGGATGTGACATCATCAACACAGAGCGATGTTGAACCGACTCACCACAACAAGGCTTGGGATGGAGCAAAGATGCAGTTGTAGAGCAGATGGAAAGCTGTCAGCAGGCTGTAATTCTGATAATGCGCTTCGGGCGTGGCCCTTTATCAAATCATGTGGATTGGACAGCCAGGAAAGTTTAAATATGAGCTATGGGGGCATGGATATTAGGTCTTAAAGGCATAAATCATCCATTTGGCTCCCGCAGCACCAAGCACCATAACATTTTCTTTAGTACAAAATGACCATCTTACAACAAGGCAGACAATAGTTAATAAATTATCAAGCTTAAACTTAGAATTTAAGACACAAAAATCAAAAAATAAAAGTCAAATAATAAAAATCACCAAGTTAATATAATTTAATATAAAAACAGCTTTTTGGACTCATTATGCACATACCATCACACCAAAGAATATTGGCAACAGCCAAGGGTAATGGAAAAAAAAGCCAACGAAGGATAGGTTTCTTACATCAACTCCTCATGAAACCATCAGGGACACTGCAGACCATTGTAAACATAGTGATACGATAAGGCCGCCTCATGACTCTGTACCAGTACAGCTTACAAACAGTATAAACATTATACATAGACAAGAGGGTATAGAGGATACACTTACTACTCATTCTGAGTCCAGGTATGGGAACATTCCACCACCAACTCAAAGCACCGCTTCCATGTACCCTAATGGTAAACATGTTAATTCCATGGCAGTTTCCATTCTGACACATAACAGAGACAGTCCGTTGGTCAGGGATCTAGAAAGTTATTTCAAGGAGGATGGACATCCAAGAACCTCCACTACATTGCATTCCATCATTCAAGATATCCCAGAAGGGGACATGTTATACAACACCACTTCCCCTAAGGCTAACAATTATTTTTTAGAGGTTTTTCCTACAAGCCAAGCAAAAGAAAAAATAAAACTCGTAGAGGTAGACAAGGGGGGGAGCCCTTCAGAACAAGAAAAAAGGAGAGAAAAGAGAGCAATCAACATCAAAGCTCAATACTGTAAAAATCTATAATCACTCTTCGCATAAACTCACCAGAGATGAAAGCTCATTTTTAAGTAAAGGGTTAAGTTTTGCTCCATCTATAGGCCCAAACAAATTTGGTTTGTTCAAAGATCTCAACAGGTTTATCCGCATTCTAATAGTCAGGAGATTTTATGCCAAGGAAGCCAACAGTGAGCGTGTAGAGGAGGCTGGCAGCCTCGAGACTGGTGTCCCGGATCCCCTTGACAACTCCTCTTTGGAAGATTACGCAATTTCCATTCTTATGGTATTATGGGATAATAAAGAGCCCATGAGCACTCCCAGTGAACATTTTTCCATCCCAGATATAGTCCATACAGGTTTCCAACTTAAATCTACCTTCTTTCTCACTTCCTCCAAAGGTCCATATGTGGAGACCTATTACCAAGGCACCTACCAAGATCTTTTAGCATTGTGCAATTCCAATAAAAAATACATCATTAACTTAACCAGCACAGAGAGTTCAGCATTAAAGTACTTAGAGTGTAACAACAGAATAGTAGTAAAACAAGTGGACAAGGGGGCGCTTTAGTCATCCAAAACATGGTTGATTATCTGAATGAGGCCCACCGATTATAGTCCCATGTTAATACATACAAAACCATTGCAAACGATCCCTTACCTACTTATCAGTCTTTACTAAGATCTTTGGTGGAAGAGGCATTTTCAGATGGGTGCTAGACAAAAAATAAAAATTATTTCTATTACCACCAGTGTGTAACACCCCATACTTCTACCACCTGCCAAAGATCCATAAATCAGTTGATAAATCCCCGGGGAAACCCATTGTGGCCAGCACTGACAGCTTTACATCACGTCTTTCTGTCTATGTGGACCTCTTCTTACAACCCAATGTCACACAACTACCTAAGCAACCCGAGCGGAAGTGGGAGCTGGGCACCTGTCAAAACTAGGTACTCCCCCCCAAAAAAATGACATGCCAAATGTGGTATGTAAGGGGGTGCGGAGTCCTTAAAGTGGAACTTCCACTTTTCAGTGGAACTCTGCTTTAAGAAACGATTCACAGATGGAATACATACAATTGCAAACAAATATAAAAGCATCACAGTGACCAGGTTATTTTATTTGTGAGATGCCACAACACTTGTTTTATGACAAAATGTATTCATGTAACGGTGTTGCAGTATGTACACTAAAATTGCTTGGCATTGCCAGACAATTGTTGCAAACAGATTTAAAACTGTTGCAGGTGGAAAAGGTACTGGCTGGTCCTGCATTTAAGTGAAATAAACAGGTTTATTGGTAAATATTTTGACAAGGCACTGCTTGTTTTTCTCAAGACAAGCAGTGCCTTGTTGAAACGTCGACCACTAAACCTGTTTTTGTTGCTTCAACTAAAGAACCGCTAGTGCCTCTTCAACCAGAATGTTTGTATCTACTTGCTTTGAGTGCACTCAGGCAGTCCACAATCCCACCATTGGATTAATGTATATCTTGTATAAATTTTGTAAAAGTATTGGTTTTACAGTGTGCACTATTATACATTGTTAACCATTGTTGAGAACACAAACGAACACCACATTCAGTAATAGTTTTTGCATTGTCTACAATTATACAAAATGACCAGAAAATGCTATTAAGTTTAAAAGTGTTGCAACTAGAGTAGAAATATTTGTTTTCGTCTTTACTCATTTTTCAGTAGAGACACTGAGAGCCTGAGCCAGCCCCTCCCACTCTCTCTACAGCCCAGTGAGCATTGGAGGGGCATAGTAGAGAGCCGGTGACTGACAGTCACCACTTTTTGCTCAGAGCGGAGGGGGAGAACTGAGTGATCAGTGGTGTTTGATCACTCCGTTTTTTGGGGTAGAGCTGACGGGAGCCAATAAGTCAAAGAAGGGCTGCAACACCGCTCCAGGTGATACAGTAGCTGTACTGAAGATCTGGTGCATAAAAATCCACACATTACATCAATAGACCACGATACAACAGGACTATAGTAGCAAGGTTAACATGTTTCGTGAACCAAATCGCTTAATCATAACCTCAGAAGCACATGTGTAGTTAACTCTTATACACCTGAATAACAGCTGAATCAATGAGTGCTTAACCACTTCAGCCCCAGAAGGATTTCACACTTTAGGACCAGAGTACTTTTTGCAATTCGGCACTGCGTTGCTTTAACTGACAATTGCGCGGTCGTGCGACGTTGTACCCAAACAAATTTTGTGTCCTTTTTTCCCACAAATAGACCTTTCTTTTGGTGGTATTTGATCCCCTCTGTGTCATTTCTGATCACTGCTATAAATAAAAAACAGCAACAATTTTGCAAAAAAATCAATCTCTTACTTTTTGCTAAAATACAAATCCAAAAAAATATATATATATAAAAAAACATTTTTTTTTCATCGGTTTTGGCTGATTTATATTCTTCATCATATTTTTGGTTAAAAAAATCGCAATCGGCATTTATTTATTGGTTTGCGCAAAAGTTGCCACGTATGACGGATGATGAGAATTAATTTCTGGGGTTTTTATTTTTTTTTAATTTTTTACTAATAATGGCGGTGATCTGCAATTTTTATCAGTACTGTGATATTGGGACGGACATGTCGGACCATTTTGACACTTTTTTGGGACCATTGGCATTTATACAGTGATCAGTGCTATAAAAATGCACTGATTACTGTGTAAATGCCATTGGCAGTGAAGGGGTTAACCTGCAGGGGGCGCTCTAAGAGTTAACTGTGTTCCCTGGGTGTGTTCTAACTGGGTGTGGGCTGGGCTGGCTGGGGGAAGGGAGTGATCACGGCTTCCACATACAGGAAACCTGTGATCACAGCCCTTCCCCCTCTATGAGAACGGAAATCCGTGTTTACTTACACAGACCTCTTTTCTCTCACTGCGGGGGGGGGGGCATCGCGGGTAGCCAGCGGCAATCAAGTCCGTCCTACCTGCTCCCTGGCCCAGTGAACGCGTGAGCGCGCCTCCGGCGGCGCGCGCTCACAGTACTAGTTATCGCAGCCGCCGTGATATGAGGGCGGTTTGCGATAACGAGTCACCTTGTCGCCGTCAGATGCCGGTCGGCAAGTGGTTAAAGACTGCTGCTTAGGACAAAACAGACACCTCTAGCGTGTAAAGAAACACAGAAGATAGAGAAAGATGAAACAAAAAAGGAAAAATAGCTACATATAGTAAATGAAAAACAAAATGAGACTATAAAACAAAAAAGTGTAGCGACATTCAAAAGTTTGTCCTACGGAGACAAACACTGGTGGTAACAACAAAAGGAGAAACCTGGAGATTCCTGTATAGGTGTCACCCGCCCCAACCATACCAATGTAGGCAAAGAAAGACAACCAACCATTGTATCAAACGATACATATGTGTATGATTATATGGATGTCAAAAAATTATAGATAATGAACAAATAATAAATAATAGAAACCTATTGATATCTGCCTTAGACATGCACAAATTGCTGCCACGGCTGTAACCAAAAAACATGTACTTCTACTATTGCACAACCTGAGTAAACAACAACATATAAAGTCTATTCGCGATATGCACATATCTCATATCATGTGAACAAAAACAGGAGGTTAAGAATTAATAAAAAAATGCCTACTTAATGCAAATAACCAGCATACTATGAATACATTAAGCATATGGTTAGAGGTGAAAAGATTTAATCCCACAGAGCCCAAATATAGCAATCAAAGTATTGTACAGAATAATGTAATATGGAAATATCATTAAAGGCTCCAAAAGACTGATTACTGTTGGAGAAGATCATTAAATAGTCCAAACATCAAAAAATAAATAGATAAATAAATAAATAAAATGTATGTTGAAAAATAGTATACTGTATATATTGTGGTTAAGGGACTAACACACCCCAAAATGTTTGAAAAATAAATCTCAATATGACCAAAAAAAAAAACCTAAAAAATGCATAGGACTCAAGAGAGTTGGATAGCCAAATTCCAGACAAAAAGACGGCGAAAAACAAGTGAACACAAGGTCACTCATAATAATGAGTAACATCACATTCAAAGTTTAAGCCATCAGGAATCCTAGTACGAAGTTTGACTATACAGAACACTTCTCTATTAAAGAGGAGGTGAAAAACATCTCCTCCGCTTAAAGGTGTCCTGACTTTCTCTATAATTTAGACCTGTATCAATGATAAATCACCTACATGTGATGAATGAAAGTGCCATGCTACATTAGTGGACTTACAGGTTCTGACATCATTAAGATGTTCCTGAAAGCAGTCCCTGAGTCTGCGGATTGTCCTACCCACATATTGCACCCAGCAAGTCCCACAGGAAATTACATAAATAACATACTTTGTATTGCAATTAAAGAAATTATTAACCACTTGACAACTGGGCACTTAAACCCCCTTAACAACCAGACCAATTTTCAGCTTTCAGCGCTCTCACACTTTGAATGACAATTACTCAGTCATGCAACATTAGAAATTAACGTTATGTTTCATACAATAAATACATTAAAGGACACCCTGAACGACCCACGTTATACACCCATCCTGTTAGGCGTCTGAGTCCCTGACGAAAGTCCTTGTAGAATTACTACAGTCTTGGACATTCAGGTGATTACATCGTACCGTGAAAGTAAGTAGTGTACATCCACTAAATAGTAACTATGTCCAGATTTAATATCTCTTTCAGTCCTGTGGAAATTCGCCTCCTCTACAAAAAGTGGAGGAGAAATTATCTCTTCACAAGACATATCAGTTTGAAGCATGATCCTAAGGACTACCGAATTTG
>BLSH010397115.1:114817-149846 GCA_018402905.1 Glandirana rugosa | reverse complement strand
ATGAGACAAGTGTAATGGAGCCACTCAATCTGCCTGTATGAGAACCCTGGGTCATACAAAACCTTTTCCACGCTGTAGCAGCAGGGCACAGCACTCTCATAAGATATATATATATAGTTGAGAGAATCATATGCATTCCAGCAGTGATGTATTTGGCTAAACAATTAACAGCATCAGTAAATATGTTTCACAGTTTGAACTTGACTATACCCACAAGCCAGAGCCATATTCCATGGTGCATATTAATTTCATGGGAATTCTCAACAGCCAAAATTATGTTCAGGCTCAGATTAGACATACTGTGCCTACAGTATTTATGGGCACATTATAAGTGCTCATGTTTGTCTTTCTGACATAGATATACAGTAAAATCATAATCTCACTAGCTTATGTTATCATGGCTTCTGTTTATAAAGTAATAGTAAATAGTGACCTCAAGAAACCTTCACCACCATTATCTTACTTATTCTGCTAATGACTACCTCTATGACAAAATCACACCCATGTCCTGTCCTAACCACTTCTCATAAACACTTACTCATCCAGTCATATTTTCTAATTTTAATGAAGTCTTAACTGTCCAGATAGCTTCCCCACTTAACATATCCCTGCCTACCGCATTCCGCGCTTTCCTCGTTGACCCCTTTACCACAGAGGAGATTTATAAACTTTTCTCTGACACCCACCTTACCACCTGGGCCTTGGACCCTGTTCCCTCAAAACTACTCCAGTCACTCGGTTGCTCTATTCTTTGCTCTATAACTCACATCTTTAATCACTCCCTCTGTACTGGCATCTCCCCCTACCTTCTAAGCATGCACTGTTCCTCCCATACTTAAAAAAAAAAACCCTTGCTGGACTCTCTCAGTCTGAACAACTTAAGGCCCACCTCCTTACTCCTCGTTACCTCCAAAATTCAGGAATATCTAGTCTATATCTGTCTCAGCTGCTAACTCTGATGATAGTCTGCTCAACCCCTTACAGTCTGGCCTTTTCCTGCAGCACTACACAGAAACATCCCAACTAAAACTCCCTAACAACAACTTACTAACTGCTAAAAACAATGACAGCTACTCAGTGCTCATACGATTAGACCTTTCTGCTGCCTTTAATATAGTTGACCAACCCCTTCAAAAACCACTCCACTCCGTTTGCCTTCTGGTTATCCTCCTACCCATCTAAGTGCCTCTTCAGTGTCTCTTTTTCTTTTTGTAGGGGTCACCCAAGGCTTTATACTTGCACCCCTTCTGTACTTTAACTACACCTCCTTCCTTGGTCAGTTGATTATCTTTCATGTCACACCATTTCCTGTCACGTACCTGATGGGAGACTGAACTGACGAGGTTGGCCTCTCTTATTGCTCCAGCCCAGGACCCTCCAAGGATGAAACAGAGAGGGCTGAGGGACAGGAGGAACATTGGATCAGGAACGGTCACTTTGCACTGTAGAACAGTATAGTTTAAGAAAGCACTCTGCTTAATCTGTAGAGCTGGCACTTGTACTAGAACAGAGTTTCTGGCAGGATCAAGGCAGGAACTTCCAGCTAGTTGAAGCAAGGCAGATGCGGTCAGCTTGGCAGGCACACAAACAAGGGAGAACACTGGAGATAGCAGGCAGGAGCAGAGTTGTGGGTAAGCCAGGGTTGTCAGCATGCGGGCGGCGAAGTACAGAAACAGCAGCAGAAGCATGGTTTTGGGAAAGCCAAGGTGATCAACTTGCAGGTAAAAGGTACAGAATCAGCAAAACAAGGAGGTAGTCAGAGACAAGCCAGGGACATCAGTAGCAGGTATCTTTTACAGGATTCAATGCTCAGGAACAGCTGAAGACCAATCAGCATTGAAGCACTATCAGCATCTTCCTTAAATAGCCTGCCCGGCACCAAGAAGCCCCGTGCACGCGCCCGTTCTCGCGCGCACGTTCCCACGTGCATGCGCATTCCGATGTGCTCTTCTGTGAAGGCATGCACACCTCTAATGGACAAACGGCTCCAGGGATTCCCTGACATTTCCTAAACCTTATTCATAAACTGAGATCTCCCCCACCCCCTGTGTTCCCTTCCATAACATTTCCATCATGATCAATAGTACAACTAGCCATCCCTCCTCTCATGCCAGGGTGCTAGGTAAAAGTCTGGACTCTGACTTCTCCTTTTGGCTCCACATCCACTCACTGTCCAAATCTTGCTGCCTTCACCTCCATAACATTTCCAATATATGCCAATTTTTACCCAATGACACCATCAAACTACTAAATCACTCTCTTGTCATATCTCGCCTCAGCAATTACAACTCTCCCCTTGGTGTCCTACCTTCACACAGGTTATTGTCTTTCATAAATGGGGCTGCTAGACTCGTGCACCTTACCAACTGCTCAATGTCTGCCACCCCTCTCTTCCAACCTCCCCGCTGGTTTCCACTTGCTTAAAATGTAAAATACTAACAAGAACAAACAACTTTGCTCCAAGCTAATTTTTGATATGTGCCCATTAAATGGGCGATAAATGAACTAACTGTCCAAATGACAGATTTTCGATTGATTTTTCGTCTAGTGTATGGCCAGCATAACTTTAACAAATTATGTCTAAGCTCTTTGAATTGCAGTGCTAACTCTTATTTACGCAGCACCTCAGCGCATACTTTGAAAAAAAAAAAACAATGCCCCCAATACACTACACACCCTCACCCCCTGATGCACCACAACCCCTGCATATCCTCATATACCCAATTTTTAAACATATTAGAGCTGTAGCATGGTTTAGTAAAGAAATAGCCAGAACCAGGGAGGTACTTGAAAGTGAACATTGTAAAATGTGAAAACACAATCTAGGCAGGTGTTTTGCTACACTAGAAATCCAAGGGTATCATCACAAAATTGACCACCGAGGGGTGGTCTGGACATGGTGGTGTGAGGACGTGTTTGCTTGGAGTTCCAGTCCTCTTCCTGCACACCCTGCCATACAACCATCTTCCTGCCTTTGCAACTCGACTCTCCCGCACGCACACCCCTCCAGGAGTGATACGGAGATATCTGCAGATCACGCTCCGTGCCTACCTGGGCGCCATCCCCCCACTGCCTAGGGGGATCTGTCGGGGACACCATACCTCTTTCACACTGTCATTGTCACGGTCCTGGTGGTGGAGTCTGGCGTGTGCAGGGTACAACCACTCTTGCGCACCCGATTCAGGGGTCCCTGGTAGAGCGGACAGGGGGCCCATGAGTGCGGGATGGCACGAGGGCCGGATTGTCACTGATGGTGGTGATGTGAGGCTTCGGATGGTCGTGCAAGTCAGAAGAATGGTCGTTCAGGCTGGGTCGGCAACTGGCAGGATGTGCGGTACAAGGGGTTCAGGCAGAGAGTGGTCAAGTCCAAGCAGGGTTCGTTAACAGGCTGGCAGCAGAGGTACAGAAGGGTCAGGCAAACGGATGGTCGTGGATAGCCGGGGTCAGTGCAGGCAGATCGGTAGCAGGTCAGGGTAAGCCGGGTCGGTACACAGGAACAGGAACAACACAGGAAACAGGTTACAAGCAGGAGAGCTGAAGCTCACAGATACTCAGACGCTGTCGAATGGACAGCACCTGCTGACAGGTGCAGGAAGTTCAAATAGGGCCGTTTGGCGCCTTTTCCGGCATGGGCGCGTGCATGGGAGCGCTCGTGAACGGCACAAAATGGCAAAATGTCCAGAAAAAGGGCCTGACTTCACCAGGCCAATCCTTTCCTAACACTGCCCCCCCCCCCAAGGGTCAGCCTCCGGATTCCCAGCTTGGCCAGCTTGGTAGGGTTGTTATCCTAGAAAGTTTGGATGCAGTCATCGGCTCCCAAGAGCTCTCTTCCGGCCCATAGCCTTTCCATTTCACAAGGTACTGAACCACACCGCCCCTTTTCCTACAGTCGAGTACGGACTCAACCTCAAACTCCTCTTCTCCATCGATCAAGACAGGGGCAGGGGGAGCGCCAGCTCTATTGGGGAAGGGGTCCGGGATCACTGGCTTCAGCAGAGACCCATGGAACACCGGATGTATCTTCAGAGACTGTGGGAGTTCCAACTCATAACACACCTGGTTAATTCTCCTCTTTACAGGGAAAGGGCCAATGAATCGTGGGCCCAGCTTCTTGGATGGGCAGGACAGCTTCAAATTCTTGGTAGACAGCCAAGTCTTGTCACCAGGTTGAATTCACCTCATTTTTTCTTATCAAACGCGGTTTTAGCTACCTCTTGTGTCCTGGCGAGTGTTTCTTGCAGCAACTTCCAGTTGGACTGTAAGAACTAGGAGGATTCCTGTACCAATGGCACTGTGGTTTCACCAGCTAAGCTGGGGAGCCCCGTGGGGTGGAAGCCATAGTTGGCCCAGAAGGGAGACTGCTTTGTGGAAGAGTGTACAGAATTATTATAAGCGAATTCTGCCAAAGGGAGTAATGTGCCCCAATCGTTCTGGGAATAGGATGAGAAACAGCGGAGATATTGCTCCAGAGTTTGATTAGTTTGTTCCTTCTGGCCGTTAGTTTGTGAGTGGTAGGCCGTTGATAACGAGACATCGATCTCCAGGGCGGAACAGAGAGCTCTCCAGAAGCGCGAGGTGAACTGTACACCTCGGTCGGACACTATGTTGTCAGGGAGACCATGCAGCCAGACGACTTCTGTGATGAAGATTTCCGAGGTCTTCTTTGCAGTAGGGGTGCCCTTCATCGGGAGGAAGAGGGCCATTTTTGTTAGGCAATCCACAACCACGAAGATTGTGGTATATCCGTTGGCTGGGGGCAGCTCCACTATAAAGTCCATCGTAATTTTGGACCAGGGTTGTTTGGGGATAGGCAGAGGTTTCAACAGCCCCCAAGCTTTGGTCTTGTCTGTCTTATTCCTGGCACATGTAAGGCAGGAACGGACATAGGAGTGACAGTCCTCGGTGAGTCCTGGCCACCAAAAAGAGTGCAGTACCAGTTCTGTGGTCTTTTTTGTGCCGAAGTGCCCGGCTAGCTTGTGGTCGTGGCAGAGCTTTAAGACGACCAAGCGGAGTTTCTTAGGCACGAAGATTTGGTTCTTGTGCCACCAGAGACCATCCTTCCAGGTCAGTCCTGGGCTAGGTGCTTCAGCAGAGTGGGTTGAGGCTCTCCGTATCTGAGAGAGAAGATCATCCTGTGTGAGCAGGAAGTTCCGGGGATGCAGGATAGTATCTGGAGAGGCGAATGCTCCGGGTTCGGAGAACATGCAGGAGAGAGCATCCGGTTTCGTATTCTTCGCCCCGGGCCTGTAAGTAAAGTGAAACTGGAATCTGGAAAAGAAAAGTGCCCAACGGGCTTGACGGGGCTTAAGTGTTTTGGCCGTTCTGAGATATTCCAGATTCTTATGATCTGTATAGATCAGGGTGGGGTGCAGAGCTCCTTCCAGCAGGTAGCGCCATTCTTCTAGAGCAGCCTTTATAGCCAGCAACTCCTTATCCCCCACATCATAGTTCTTCTCCGGGGCAGACAGTTTACGAGAGAAGAAGGCCACGGGGTGAAGGAGTGCCTTTGTTCCCTGCCTTTGGGAGAGGACAGCTCTTAACGCTGTTTTGGAGGCGTCCACTTCCAGGACGTAGGGCAGAGTGGCGTCTGGATGCTTAAGGATGGGCGCTGTTGTAAAGAGTTCCTTTAGCGTTTGGAAGGCTTTTTGAGCGTTGGAAGACCACTGAAACTGCTGACCCTGTTTAGTAAGCTGCGTGATGGGGCGATGATGGCTGAGAATTCCCTGATGAACCTTCTGTAAAAGCTGAAGAACCCCACAAAGCGTTGGACTCCTTTTTTATCCACAGGTGCTGGCCAGTATAGGATGGCGGTAACTTTTTGAGGATCCATCGTGACCCCAGTAACTGACAAGATCAGTCCAAGGAATGGAATCTAGGAGCGCTCAAAGGCGCACTTCTCTGCCTTGGCATACAGCCTGTGCTGCCGCAGCCGGCTGAGAACACAACGGACATGCTGGCGGTGCTCTTCCAGGGTAGAAGAAAAGATTAAGATGTCATCGAGGTAGATGATGATAAAACGGTCTAGGTAATCTCGGAAGACATCATTGACCAGGTGCTGGAAAGTAGCGGGGGCGTTACAGAGGCCGAAGGGCATGACGAGATACTCGTAATGGCCAAAACAAATCCGGAATGCCGTCTTCCACTCGTCACCCTCTCGGATGCGGATCAGGTTGTAAGCCCCCCGAGGTCCAACTTAGAGAATACAGTGGCCGACCCAAGCCTCGGGAATAGATCTGGCACCAGTGGAAGAGGGTATCCGTTTTTAACTGTGATTCGGTTCATGTCCCTATAGTCAATGCAAGGACGGAGGGTATGATCCTTCTTCTCAACTAAAAAGATACCCGCCCCGGCAGGGGATGTGGATGGACGGATGAACCCCTTGGCCAAATTATCATCTAAATAGGCCTTGAGGGCCGACAGTTCAAACTCTGACAGTGGGTAGATGCGGCCAAAGGGAACCTCTGTTCCTGGAAGTAACTCAATAGGACAGTCGCAAGACCTGTGTGGTGGTAGTTGATCTACCCCTTTCTTACTGAACACGTTCAGCAACTCGTGGTAAACTGAAGGGACTGCTTGGCGGGTTTCCTGGCCAGGCTCAGAGTCCAAGCTGAGGAGTGAGGGACCTACGTCCCGGGATGAGAGCAGGCAGTGTTGGCCACAGTAAGCAGATGGGAACAGGATATGTCCAGAGGACCAGTCTATGACAGGGCTATGCGCCCGGAGCCACGGAAGCCCCAAGATGATGGAGAACAGAGGTGAGCAGATGACATCAAGGATGAGCAGCTCTTGGTGCCCCTCAGCTGTGGACACAAGTATAGGTTGGATTTCCGTGGTTACAATGCCGGATTTAGTAGCCGTCATTTGGTGTAGCTGGGTGAAAGCCTGGTCCACGAAGCAGCTACACGCACCGGAATCAATAATCGCCGGAACCTGGATGCTCCCTCCGGGCAACTGCAAAGAGAGAAGGAGAGTCAAATGAGACACATTACCGTTGACAGCGGTCGTCTTCAGGTTAGCCCGATGAGGCCACTTACTGGCTTTTGCAGGGCAGGTCCATACCATATGTCCGGGTTCCCCACAGTAGAAGCTGCCGTGACTCGCTCAGCCCGGCGTTCCCCGAGTCTCCGATCAATTTGGATCGCCAGGTTGATGAGGGCGCCCAGGGTCGCGGGCACCCCGACGCGAGCGAGCTCGTCTTTTAGCGGCTCAGATAGTCCCAGGCGAAATTGATAGCAGAGTGCGGCGTCGTTCCACACTGTGTCTGCACTCCAACGCCGGAACTCTGCTACATAGTCCTCAGCAGGACGTCGGCCCATGGCTGCAAGGTGGAGATCCTGATATAACTTGGCCATGGCGTCAAAGAAGGCATCCAGCGTAGCTACTTCGGGCGCTCTCTGCTCCCAGGGGCGGTGAGCCCAGGTCTGCGTTTCCCCCTGTAGCAGAGAGACCACCAGTCCCACTTTAGTAGCCTCCAGGGAGAAGGTGCGGGGCTGGAGACTGAAGTACAGCTCGCAGGAGCTGCAGAAGGCCCTGAACTTCCTCCGATCCCCTTAAAATCTGTCCGGAAGGGGGACCTTGGGCTCAGATGGCAGAGCCACGATGGTGCAACTTCTCCTCCAGGTGCGGGGGAGCGGAGAGCTCACACACTTGCTCCTCCAGGCGGTTGTAGCCATGTTGCAAGTTTTTCACCGCCTGTGTGAGGCCGGCCAAATGGATGCACAGTTCCTCCATAGCAGAGGGTGTTCCCTGCGCAGACTCGGACATGGCTGTCCGTTACTGTCACAGTCCTGGTGGTGAAGTCTGGTGTGTGCAGGGAACAACCACCCTTTTGCACCCGATTCAGGGGTCCCTGGTAGAGCAGACAGGGGGCCCGTGAGTGCGGGATGGCACGAGGGCCAGATGGTCACGTCCCCCATCAGAGGACTGGACACGTGAGTACAGAGAGGCGTGAACCCATTTACTTTCCTGTTCTCTGTCTTTTTGTCCGTTCATAAATGCTGCTGGCAGACATATTTCTGAACCCTTTTTACTGGCTAATACCATAATAGCCCAGACAAGCCCAGCATTACCAGACCCTGGAAGTTCCTCACTAGACTTGGAAATTAATCCACCTTATTCCTCACACTACTGCCAGATGGATCTGTACTAATTAGACAGCTCTTTCTCCTACGTGGAGATCTGAAGAACTGGTATACTTCCTCTGCCATAATACACTGCAGCTGTGGGCCGAAAAAGTTGGAGGGATTACCACCATACAGACCCCCTAATGTCAGGCACTGACTCAGTGTAGGGAGCATTTTCTGTCTGACATCACACCAGGGGGCACTGTGGGGCAGACCACTCCTTCCCCCTTCCTATGGATGAGATTTAGCACCCAGAGACTTTACTTGACTCTCTGGATCTGGATAATGGGTGCATTAACCCTCCTCTTTATTGCAGCACACTGGCATGAACGTTTATTTTTTCTCTTGAAAGGGAGAAGGTGAGGTTGGACATATCTATTCTGGGGGCGGCAGAGTGTCTTTGATGTCAGCCTCTCCAAATTCCATGCCCATGCTTTGCACTTCCCCCACCTCCACATGGATAGCTATGGGGATCTCTTAAAAGGGCTCACCAAGAAATACTGTGATGTGCACTGTTTTATGAATACGTATTACCTTACCACTGCATTGCCTGATATTTTCTAAGATCATACGAAGGTTATATTTTTGTTCTTTTTTCAACAGGTTGTGATTTATCTTGATTTTAGTTTAATACAGCCGGGATGGGTAGGGAGAGTCGGGGACTCCTCTCCCTGGCTCTGCCAACCCGCGCTCCCCACTAGGCCCGCGCTTTGTACCGGTCATTGACCGGTGGACGTACTAACTATTTTGTGTAGTTACCTCCCTGAACTTTGAGTTAATAGTTTGTTTCATTTGCTTACCTCTCTTTTCTTTTCTTGTCCCCCTTCATTCTCCTTTTTGTTTCTCTTTATCTACCCTACTCTCTGCTCTCTGACACCCCCCTTCTCCCCAGACACTTTATTGATTGGGGATGGATGGCCATGGTTAGGAGAACTAACGAACCCTTCAGGCCCATTTCGTCTCTCCTTCTGGAGCCCCATAAAAATCCTTCACTTCCTACACTCGATCCCAGACAAGCAGCAATACGGCCGGAAGTTAACTAGCTTCGAGGAATATTGTGCAGAAAAGGACTCTCTCCCTCATGTGCTATCTAAAACATACTCCTTACTGATCACCCCGACTGATCTACCGCTCCTACCCTGTCTACAGAAATGGGAAAAAGACTTGAACCGAACTTTTAACAAGACCTAAATCCAAAATATTATTAACTTCACCCTTAGAACACCCATATGTGCTAAAACACAAGAAACTAACAGTTCAGGCTTATGTTGGCGTTGCAGGAGAGACAAAAGGACGCTGTTACAAATTTTTTGGTCGTGCCCCAAATTATCTAAATACTGGAGTGACATACACTCCATTATGCAAACATACACACAGAATACGCAATCCCAGGGGACCCTGCTTTCTTCTTATTACATGTGTCCAAGATATCCCCAAAATGATATAAGGGGTCACTGGTGCGCCACTTGGTAAACGCGGCGAAAACCTGTATACCCTTATATTGGAAATGCTCTGAGCCACCAATGACTGCCCTCTGGTATCAGAAGGTGGAAGAAATTAACAGAAGGGAAGACTTGGTTCTGACCTCTCAAAACAAATGAGAGAAATACTCAGAAACCTGGGGTCAATGGAACCTGTTCACATTGTCTGATGAAGGCAAGGCTCTTCTCGGGACTTGATCCTAGACAGGGTTTCATGATGCCATGATACTATGTGGCTGGAGTCCATCGGCGGTTCCTTTCTTCCCTCTCCCCCCTCTCTCCCCCTTTCTCCCTCCCCCTCTCTACCTCCTTCTTGGTTCTCTGTTCTGCTTTTCTACTATACTCTCCTAAGTTCTTGGTGTCCCTTATTAAGGAATGTTGTATTATGTTGGTTGGGCAAGCACCCTCAGGGCCTAAGCTGCCCCATGTTAGATTTTGTGGAAAATAATCTTATATAATGTGAATACTGTTATTTTTCTGCTAATTTTATATCCGACAAACTAATATTATGTATTTTTACTTGCTGCCCACCTAGACATGGTTTTGATGTTTTGTTATTTCAGTGTTCCGGAAGGGACACCTTTCCTATTGTATTGTACTGCTTAAACTTTAAACCCAAATAAAATCATATTTGATTAAAAAAAATGACCAGCAGCAGGCAGTTTTTGAGCAGATCGAATAAGAAAAAGTCTTGGACACAGCTTTTTTTTTTTACTAAAAATAAAAGCATATTGTCCCAGAGACACTTCAGAAAAAAAATGACCAGCAACACGGTGGCATAGATTAGTATAGCCATGTTGAATAGTCCAAACTGTGCAGATGCAAGGAAAATTAAAAATAAAAATTACAGTGTAGTATATCAAATATACTTTTGAAATAATAAGGTAGTGGCAGGACAGTACATAAGCTGATTGAATAGACCAAAGTGTTTACATAAGGCAGGATTTTTTGTCAGTAATTTATGCTTCAAGAAAGATGCCATGAATATACAGTATATGTCTGAATATACCCAATGACTGCAACCTGGAAGTAGCTTTGCAATAAAGATCAACACTCCTGTTGGGTGGGCTGGTGAATATCAACAGTTCTGTAAACTCTCTGGTATTTACCTTGGGTCTTAGGCAAATTAGGCACTGGATCCACTTTTCAAGAAAACACAGGCCTAAATATAGAGACACAAAGCATTGAGAAGAGAGTCAAATATTCAGACAGAAGGCACAGAGAGGTTTCAGCCAAAATAATTTTCTCTTACGTTCATTGACAGACGCAGCCTCTTATTCATGACACGTGGGTTATGCACCTTTTACCAGGAGTAGACTAGGCAGAACAAAAGTTCAGACAGGCAAGGCTGGCCCCTCCCAGGGGGCCGTCCTCTCTCAGTGTATAACCCCTCCGCCCTGCAAGGCAGGTCAGTCTTTTTCTGCCTAGTGCAAGGAGTTAGACCTGGTTCCCTACTGGGATCTGCGGGTCCCTAATTTTTTTCTTTTTTTCTTTTGGTCAAGCCTTCTGATGAAGACTACAATCAAGCAGCCGGCTGGGTGATATGCTGGATATCTCGAATCCTGGAAATCTTCCTAGCCCAGCCAACAAACGATGCGAGCCTCCCTTAGCTGTACGCGGGGTCCGCTGCATCGTGCCCCGTTCCGTGCGGGGGGGCGGTGGGTTAAATGTCCCACCTGTGTACCCAGTGACCGGGCTGCAGCTCGCGTCCAGGGGTCGCATGGCCGGCAGCATCCCACCCCACCTGGGGGGAGGAAGGTCTGCTCCGGGTGGCTACCCGCTACGCTCATCTGGAAGGGTGAGTGACACCCCCCCTTCTGGGTGAGGAGGGGGTACGGCTAGCGGGGCCCGTTCTGGTGGAGGGGGGTACAGGTGACCCGGTGTTTCTTTCTCCACCTCTCTGTCTCTCTCCCGCCCGCTCAATCTGTCTATCCGCTCGGTAGCTCTGCTGCACAACCGCCATGTACCTCTAGCCATTTTCGTGGCGACGCCATTTTGTTGTGGTCGTGGCTGACCGCCATTTTGCCGTAGCCGTGGCCATTTTAAGATGCGTCTTTGGCCTCTTGTGGCCACTGGGCGGCCATTTTTGGTTAGTCCTCCGATGGAGAAAAACATGTGCGTTGGCGCCACTTCTTCCTCTTCCTGACCAGCACATGGGACAGCAGCAGCAGCGGCATCAGGACACAGAGCAGCCTTCTTTTCAGGACATCTGCAGGAAGGCAGGACAAGGAGTAAGTATAGCTGGCTTTTCTCCCTGGGTGCGGGCGCGGTGGTGCTGGGCAGTCCCGGTGGCTCTGTGGGGCACAGTGTGGGGGTGTATCGTGGGGGTGTCATGGCTGGAAGGCCTCTTAAGTGTCCTGGGAGCGGCGCAATGCCGGCTGTACCATCAGCCTTTTTTACTCAGGAGGGGGCCGCTGAAGCGCAAGTTGCGCTGGGACCACTAGCCCCCCAAACCAATTAATTTCAGCCATGGTAAGGGGGTCACCAAATAGTGCCGACCCCCACCTGCTTCTTCAGGGAGGATTCGGAGCCGGAAGGGGGCTCGGTGGTCACGGGGACCCCCGTGGAGCTCTGTGGGCTCCCTGGTTGCGGCCGCTCACAATTCTCTGTGACTGGACCAGGCTGGGGAGTCGCAAGTGACTGCTTACACCTTTGGGTCCCAGAAGCCATCCCGTGCTCCAAAAAGTGTTCCCCTACTTTCCATATTTTGGCCTAAAATGTTTTTCTGTGCGCTATCCCTTTGAGGACAGCCTGTTACAGAAATGGAAGACCTCCACGGTAGATCCGTCGGTGGCCCGCCTGAATAAGGCGACTATCATTCCCATGGAAGGGTCCCGGCCGATAGGCGGACAGAAGCAGTGTCCAAGGCACTTTTCCTGGTGACAGGGGCAGCCATGAGGCCGGCCTTGGCTTCGGTCATGGTGGCGCAGTCGCTCACGGAGTGTGAGATGGAATTGCGTAATGATCTAGGCTGCGAGGATTCGCCTGGGCGTTGCAGCGGGCATATCACCTGGTGCAGGGTCTCCGTTACCTCTGTGACGCAGCACTGGATTTAGTCCCAATGCTATCAAAGATGTCCGTTTTTGCGGTCATTATTAGAAGGCTGCTGTGGCTGTGGTGCTGGTCGGGTGACCACGCGTCTAGGTAGGGCCTCACGGACCTGCCCTTTCAGGGTGATCAGCTTTTTGGGCCCCAGTTGGATGAAATCATTGGGGATTTCACGGGGGGGAAGAGTACATTCCTTCCGGAACCCAAGATGCGAGAACATCAACGTGAACAGGGGCCGTTGTCCTCTGCTCAGAAGTGGTTCTTTTTTCGTGCGCCCAGTTCGGCGGGCAAGGGCCTCCGGCCCAGCAAGGCTGCCTCTGGGACCGGTAAGTGGCCCTGGCAGCGCAAATCCGAAAAGGCGGAGGAAAGGTCCTCCACCGCATGATGGGCTGCCCCCGCCAAACTCTCGGGTGGAGGGCCGCCTTCTGGGGTCCACGGACCGATGGACCGCTCGCATACACGACCGGTGGGTGCGGGAAGTGGTGTCCTCAGGGTACAAGATAGAATTCAGTACTCTGCCCCCGGACAGGTTCTTTCCATAAAATGTAAGACGTCGGCAATCTCTGCTAGAGGCTGTTCAGATGCTGTCCGAACAGGGGGTAGTTGTGCCAGTCTCTCGGTCAGAAAGGTTCCGCGGCTTTTACTCAAACCCCTTTGTGCTGCCACAGTAGGGTGGGGTATTCTTTGATTCGTACATTTGTACAGGGTGTACGTCATGTGGCTCCTCAGGTACGGTCGCCTTCGGCGCCATGGGATTTGAACTTAGTACTTTCTGTACTGCAGAAACCGCCATATGGAAAGTTCAGGGATATTCCCTTACGACTGCTGTCACAAAAGGTGGCCTTGTTGGTGAACATTACATTCGCTAGGCGGGTGTCTGCATTGGCGGCCTTGTCATGTAGGTCTCCCTAACTGGTCCTTCATAAGGATAGGGCGGTGCTGCGCCCTTCCCCTTCGTTCTACCGAAGGTGGCTTCCTCTTTTCACATTAATGGGGACATTGTCCTCCCTTCGTGTGCCCGCACCCGTCACATCCTAAGGAGATTGCTTGCATTCCTTGGACGTAGTGAGGTGTTATTGTCAGCAACGGCTTCCTTTGGAGGTCGGATACGTTTTTTGTGTTGACGCAAAGGTTTGGCGGCCTCGTCGGCTACTGTATCGCGTTGGATCACACTGACTGTGACCCATGCTTATGCTGTTCGGGGGCACAAAGCCCCCTTTCTGGTCACGGCTCATTCCACCAGGGTGTTAAGTACTTCCTGGGCTTTTCGGCACCAAGCGTCGGTGTCTCAGGTGTGCAAGGCGGATATTTGGGTCTCGGTGTACACGTTTGTTAAGTTTTACACAGTTGATGTATCAGCATCTGTGGATGCTGCTTTTGGCCGCAAAGTCTTGCAGGCGGCGGTGAAGGCGCGGCTGGCACCTCCCGCAAATTTCTGTTGGGTACAGTTGTTCTTGCTTACCCACCCCTCTTGTTCGACACTGCTTTGGAACGTCCCCACGTGTCATGAATAAGAGGCTACATCTGTTAATGAACATAAGAGAAAATAGGATTTTATTAAGAACTTACCGTAAAATCCTTTTCTCTGAGTTCATTGACAGACGCAGCACCCGCTCCTCTGTGATTGAGTTGCACTGCTTGTTACGGACTGGAGTGCCTTGCAGGGCGGAGGGGCTATACACTGAGTGGGGACGGCCCCTTGGGAGGGGCCAGCCTTGCCTGTCTGAACTTTTGTTCTGCCTAGTCTACTCCAGGTAAAAGGTGCATAACCCATGTGTCATGAATAAGAGGCTGCGTCTGTCAATGAACTCAGAGAAAAGGATTTTATGGTAAGTTCTTAATAAAACCCTATTATTTGCATTTGAGGGGGCAGTTGATTTTTTAGTAATGGTTAGAAGGGGAAGGAAAAGAAGAAGAGGTGCTAGGAAGCAGAAATATTATCAGCAGTGGCAGCAACAGGGATAATAACAGGAAAAAGCATTTGATATTTTTTTAGTTAAATGTATATGAAATGAATGTATCAGTAACATCTGCAGTGGATGTTTAGCAGTCCATCCAGGTTGGATTTGTCTCCTTCTCAGTCACAAATCCACTCCCTGATGCTGTGGTAGGCAAGATGAATCTTAAGGGTATCAAACTGATGAGGACTGGCAACAAATTTGGTCCACAGTTGCTTCGCTTCCTGCTTTATCAATACAATCTCATCCAAATTGGAATTTGATGTCTCATTTGTCGGTACATGATTCCATCTGGACTGGCTTATCTTCTTGCCTCATTTGCTGATATGTATGTGTTTCAAGGGCTGTAATGTTGCTGGAGATGTTATGCATATTTGGTGTCCCATGCTAAACAGATTCAGGACCAAGTATGTACATTATTACAATTATCATTCAACAACTTCTTTCCAAAGTAACACTTCTCTTGTATGTTTTCCATCTCCAAACCCCACTTGCTCACCAAGTCACAATTCAGACTAACCACTTACGTATTGTTGGCTGGTAAACAAGCTATTGTTAATGCTTGGAAAAAACAATTTACACACGTCACAGAGGTTAAAGTGGTACTAAACATCAAACCAAAAATGTATTATATTGCAACTTACCAATCATTAGATGTGATGGCTGCATGCTTTTCCTTTTTTTGGCTTTTTCCCTTCTTACTTGGTGATCTGGCCAGAAACACACCTCCTTTATTAGTAAAGTGGGATACACACTATAAGAAAATCGGGCGACCGTCCATCCGATTTTTCACCTTTCACAGCAAATCGGAACAATGAAAGAAAATCCGTTCGAAAATTCTCGTACGACAAAGGCTTTTTTTGTTGTTTATTGGTTCTGATCATGCGCAGTCGTTCTTTTCTGATTATTCTTATACAAAAATCATACAAAAACGGTAAACATTAAATGAAAATCGCTTGTTCTGTTCCCATCCCAGAAAAATTTTGGAGTTTGTTCCTCCGAGAATTTTCGTACGAAAAATCGTAATCGGCTGTCGAAAGATGTGTACACACATCAGCAGCGGCTGGTCAATAAGGGGTGCTTGGGCCTACAGGAGGCAATGGTATATTGACTTTCCTTCTTTTTTTTTTTCTCGGCTCCTTGCTGGCAGTCATTAAAGACTATGTGTGTGCGCTGAACAGGCGAACACAAATAGTCTGATTGGCTGCCCTGAGCCTGTGGCGGGACTGTGGCGGATGTGCAGCACTCTGCCAGGTTTTAATCCCGACTCCCACGCCACAGACCATCCATTCCAGGCTCCAGCATGCTGTCCGCAAGCGAAACTCTTCACACTGACAGCCCACTGTCCGCAAGCCGATCTCTGCACACTCCTGCCTATTAGATGGGGTAAGTGCGGGACTTGTCCTGACTTCGGGGGGGGGTGTCTGCAATGTACCCCACCTGTGATATATGCTGCAATGTACCCCCACCTGTGATACTGGCTGCATTGTACCCCCACCTGTGATATTGGCTGCAATGTACCCCCTACCTGTGATATTGGCTGCAATGTACCCCCACCTGTGATATTGGCTGCAATGTACCCCACCTGTGATATTGGCTGCAATGTACCCCCACCTGTGATATTGGCTGCAATTTACCCCCACCTGTGAAACTGGCTGCAATGTACCCCCACGTGTTATATTGGCTGCAATGTCCCCCCACCTGTGATACTAGCTGCAATGCACCCCCACCTGTGATATTGGCTGCAATGTACCCCCACTTGTGATATTGGCTGCAATGTACCCCGACCTGTGATATTGGCTGCAATTTATCCCACCTGTGATATTGGCTGTGACTTACCTCACCTGTGATATTGGCTGCAATGTACTCCCATCTGTGATATTGGCTGCAATGTACCCCCACCTGTTATATTGGCTGCAATTTACCCCCACCTGTGTTATTGGCTGCAATGTACCTCCACCTGTGTTATTGGCTGCAATGTACCCCACCTGTTATACTGGCTGCAATTTACCTCCACATGAGATATTGGCTGCAATTTACCCCCACATGTGATATTGGCTGCAATTTACCCCACCTGGGATATTGGCTGCAATTTAACCCACCTGGGATATTGGCTGCAATTTACCCCCACCTGTGATATTGGCTGCAATTTACCCCACCTGTGATACTGGCTGCAATTTACCCCCACCTGTATTATTGGCTGCAATTTACCCCACCTGCGATACTGGTTGCAATTTACCCCACCTGTGATAGTGGCTGCAATTTACCCCACCTGTGATATTGGCTGAAATTTACCCCCACCTGTGATATTAGCTGCGATTTACCCCCACCTGTAATGCTGGCTGCAATTTAACCCCACCTGTGATATTGGCTGCAATTTACCCCTGTGTTATTGGCTGCAATCTACCCCCACCTGTGATACTGCCTGCTATATACCCCTACCTGTGATGCTGGGGCTCTATACTGTGTCTTGTAATACTGGCTGCTATATACCCCACCTGTGATGCTGAGCTGTATACTGTGTCCTGTGATGCTGAGCTGTATGCTGTACCCTGTGGTGCTGAGCTGTATACTGTGTCCTGCAATGCTGAGCTGTATACTGTCTCCTGTGATGCTAAGCTATATACTGTGTCTAGTGATGCTGAGCTGTATACTGTGTCCTGTGATGCTGAGCTGTAAACTGTGTCTTGTGATGCTGAGCTGTATACTGTGTCCTGTGATGCTGAGCTATATACTGTGTCCTGTGATACTGAGCTGTATACTGTGTCCTGTGATGGGGAGCTGTATACTGTGTCCTGTGATGCTGAGCTGTATACTGTGTCCTGTGATGCTGAGCTGTGTACTCCTGACACAATATATGGAATACAGGGGGCGGAGTGGGTGGATTCTATATGGGGTGTGGATAATTAGAAGTAGGAGGGGTCAAAAAGGAAGGGCGGGGCCTGGCGCCCCCCATCCTAAAACTTCACCAGCCGCCACTGCACGCTATATGAAAACCGTACAATAATTCTTTGGACGAGTCTTAAGACACAACTCTGGAAGAATGAGCACAGGGGTACAACACACAGCAGCATTGAGGGTAGTGTTAAATGTAATAGCAGATGTAATTTCACTAACAAAATGAAACCAAACTCCAGCTCACACTGTAGAATCAGTTACAGCAAATAGTATTTTTTTTATTTGGGATAAAGGTTTTGCTGATCATTTTAATCACCCCTGTCAGTATTAAGTGGTTTGTCTCATCCATGTGAACTGATACATGCTGCTTGAGAATTTTTGCTGTGAAAAACAACAGACTTACTGGCTGGATTTTTTTGCACTGGAACTATTTTTTAAATGAATAAATATGTTTGTATTAGCTTATAGCAGGTGTTAGATCCATATTTACTTTGTTTTGGTTTGGAGACACCTTCCCAAACCAATTTAGGTTCAGGCATGCAATTTTTATTTCGTTATCCCCTGACATATACACAATTTTTGTATTACTGGCTAGATCACTAGATGAGAATAGAATACAGGAAGGCTAAACAAGAAAACTAATGCAGCCATCACATCTAAGCATTGAGCTGAAATAATTTAAATGTTTGCTCTTGGGTTTAATACTGCTTTAAGCAACAATCATTATTGTTTTCATTGTTATCATTGGGAAATTTAATGCATACCCATAATACATTTCTTACTGTATAAACTCAATGGATTCAATAGGCTCATGACTTACTTTCTTATAGAGCTTCCATCATCATTTCTCTTTACATTTCTCTATGAAATATATACTTCCTTTTTTACCTTACCTTTCCTACCCTGTGATACTAACCCTGGCTCTATTTGCTTGTGTACTTCTGTATTGTACTAGTTTGAAAGTTCTTCAGACCTACTAATAATAGAGACATAAACATAGCCTTTTATTTAATGTCTTTATTGTATGACAGTTGAGTAGCAAGCTTACAAATGCAGTATGTGAACCTCTGTAAGTTTGTTAAAGTTTATTAAAATTCTATAGACAGTGAAAAATGAAAATATGAAAAATGGATAAACGGGAAATAAAAAAAGTCATAAAACAACAACAACAAATAAACTGCAAGGGAAAGGGGAGCCCAGCAACTGAAAAACAACTATAGCCAAGCCAGATGTAAATGTTAAAACAATTACACAAAATGTACCCATACACATGACATGTTTATGCTGGAGATGAGGTAAGGCTGAGGAATGTTACATGTTTAGATAAAAATGGTGCAGCGCTTATAAAGTACATAAATATACCAACATGCAAAGATAAAAACTATATATCATCAAAAATCTATAAAGTTTAAAACATGATCTGTAAATAGTCCACAAAATGTCCCATAGAAAAAGAAGGGGAAGATGTTTCTCCAGTGGACAGACAAGAAAATACTGTGTCAGATAGGAACGTGATATCCAGGAGATGAAGGCTTGATTCAGATAGTGAGAGGTAGAGGCCGCCACCAACACCAAACACACTGCCTCTTACCAAACAGATCGGACCCCTATCACGGATGTCAAATCAGCATAGGATCAATGGAACCGAATGTTCCCACCACAGTAATCCTCCGACCGGATCACCAAACACAGCTATTCACCAGCAACCAAGTTCTCCTTCTCCTTGGCGCAGCAATATACTTTTACTTTATGTTACATGTTTATTGGTCCAGTGACAAAATCAGAAACTTTTGGTAAGGGGTGTGCGACCTCACTTGAAAACTGACAGATCTAAAACTCTGTAATGAACTGGCGGTTGATCTTCTCCATCTCTCCATTCGTTCTAGAAGCAGTACAAAATATCCCTTCTAAATCACCATTTAAATGCAGCCAGGATATGCGTTCCCACCCTCTGGAAACAGGAAATTCCCCCATCCTTCAGTTTTTGTTTCACTAAAATTAACAATGTCAGATATATGGAAGACAATCTCTCTCAAACACCAGGAGGAAAAATTCAAATAAACGGGGCTGTACTGGGACAGAATTCACATGTTCCCAAGAACATAGGGATCTTCCTTTCTGGAGGTTGTAATTCCCTCACTCTTGTTTTCTCAGTGGTAACCCACCCCTTCCCCATCCCCTCCTCCCCATAACTCAGCACACCCTAATGTTTCCTACTGTCCCCCCACTTATAAAGAAGAAGAATAACATGACCTCCAATCACCCCTTTGCCCAGCGTCTTAATGGCATTGTTGTTAAATAATCCCACTGCTACACCACAGTGTCTGGGTTTATAGACCTATGCACACAGACAGAGCACATAAATGACCTGTAGCACTGTAATTCAAAGAAATAAAACATAATGTGTTAAAGTAGACTGCAGTGCATGGTGACAGGGAGTGAAGTAAAATAAATTGCAGTCAGCAAAAACAGTAAATACGCCCTGCAAAAAACTTATGCAGCCTGCAATGACTGTAGTACATGTGGAGAAGCTATCAAGAAGTAGCAGGAAGAACATTACATTAATTACATTAAGATGTAAAATTCTCCCCATTCCCCACCTTCAAATTACCCAAGATGCACAGCATTTTGCTACCTTAAAAACATTCAGTAGGGATTTACATTTAATTTAACAGACCAGAACTTACAAGCTCTACACTAATTTGTCCTTATGCACTTTATTACCAACACTCCCTAGGCTTTCCCTATCCCTGCTAAGCACATTGTCAATGTGGCCACTGGGAACCCAGCCTACTTTATATAGTAAGGGGACTGGCTTACACAGATGCCCACCTATTGTCCCTTTTAAGCCATTTGATCAAAGTCCAAAGGTCCGGAAATGCATTATTTGGTTGCTATGGTGGTGAAATTGAGCATTATTCTGGAAGGTCCGCCAGCTGCAAACCCATGCTCGATCCAAATCCAAATCTCATCCCTATTTTCTAATGTTGTACATAATCTTGGATCAGTGGATACTGGATAAATGACTAAAATATCTTCATTTCTATGCTGAAATTCATTTTTACCCAGAGAAAAGCTTTAATATCAGCTTCCTGTAATCCCCTGTAAGCACCACTAAAACTGGGAGGGGGAGGCCTAGCACTCTGAGCCTTGTTGCTTTGCATAGGCATTTGCAGTCTCAGGCTGGTACATATCCTAGGCAGCACTGTGTTGCTTCCCTGTCCTCAAGCCTGCAAGGGATTAAATATATGGTTTTGGTGTCTGGCAGGGATATTGTATCACAAAATTCAGGTTTACATACAGGATGTATACAAGAGAACTTTAAAAAAAGTCTAATGTTGCCCATAGATGGTTCTTTTTTGATTAGTCAGCAAGCTGCTAAAAAATAAAAATAAAAAATGAATAGATTCCCTTATCTAACCAAGCGATATGAATGGAGGAATCCTCCCCGCCGCACCATTGTATTCTGACAGCAGCTGTCAGAATACACTGAACAGTGGCTTAAGCTGATTGGCTGCAGGCGCTGATCAAATGAACATTTTCCAACTGTCAAGCTTGTAAGAAGTTGATGAGGAACAGATTGATGGATTGAAATTCTGCTGGTCTCTACCCCTTTAATGTCTTTACTTCAGCACAATCCCAGACGCCCCTTCCTTGGCAACATGGTGAAGATAGGGATTGCTGCTAATTTTGTAAGAGCAGCGGTCTACCTCTGCACTCCAGTCAGAAACACTCAAACTATTTGCTGATTGGAGAGCAGAAGTTGTGACTGTTCAGGGAGTATGTTGGATCACTGGAACTAGACTGCTTTCAGCTGGTCACCACCCATCTTGAAATTTTCCCCCCTCACATATACTAATGTGCCACAAACAGGAAGTTAATATCACCAACCATTCCCATTTGTGTATCCATATAAATGGCCCACCCTGTATGTAACTATGTAACCCTGACCTATTACACTATCTCAAATAAATCCTCAAATGTACTTATTAATGTTTTTGAGGGGTATTCTTGTGATGTTCCAAGTCAGCATTCCTTTTAAATGGTGTAGAAAAGTTTTTGAGAACAGAACTCTCCATAGGTCCCTCAGTACAGAAGCAGGGATCCTTGTGGTCTGGGTCGGAGATGATGATGTAAGTGTGCCTGGGAACACTTGTTTCAGTATAGGCCAGTGTGAATGTAGACCAGTGGGGGAGTGAAGACAGTGGATAATAGATTTGGCACAGTTCAGTTAAACTGTGCCTATTGTTACTATTCCCTTATATATTTGATCAGCCAAAAAAATGTATATTTCCACAATGTAAGAGGAAATATTTCTTTTTTTTTTTTTCTCCAAAAAAGCTTTATTATGTATAACAAAAGACAAAAGGTACATATTTGGGTGTCTCAAATAATGTATACATACAGAAGCAAAAAAAGTATGAGTAACGTTTTTCAACATGTTGGCACAAATGTTAAGTATTAAACACTTAATGGTCTAAATGCTCACCTTGTAATCCAGGAGAGGTGTTTACCCTCCCAAGGGTATGGCATTGTACAGAATCACGTCCAGCATGTGTAGTAGGGGATATTCACCCTGGGGAGGCTGCTTAGAGAGTTAGGGATTAAAGGGGTAAGAGTGGGGGACAGGGGGGGAGGTGGGGATTATGGGGAGGGGCTGGGCGTGGGAAAAGATATGCCCTCAGGGGAAGGGGGCCCATTATTGCCGGGGGTGAGAGGGTATAAGAATTTCCTCAATGACGTCCTCTATCTAAAAGTGCCGAAGAGTGTTGCTGGTGGGGCTGTGTCACGTACCTGGCGGATGAGTCTGACTTCTGCAGGGGTAACCTCTCTTGCGGCCCTGGTTCGAGAACCCCTAATAGAGCAAACAGGGAGTTCAGGAGCGCAGGGGGGCACGAGGGTTGGACAGGAACACTTGGTGGTGCGTGTAGGTCCACTGGGACTCGTGCAAGACAGAAGAGTGGTCGTACAGTCCGGGTCGGCAACAGGCAGGCTAGGAGGGACAAAAGGAGCAGGCAGGCGGATGGTCGGGTACAGGCAGAGTTCGTTAACGGGCTGACAGCAGAAGTGCAGAAGGATCAGACAATAGGATGGTCGTAGGCAAGCCAAGGGTCGGTTCAGGCGGAGTTCAGACAAGGTCGGGCAAGCCGGGTCACAGGAACAGGAGACAGGAACAGATAACAGGCACAAGTTGCTCAGGAAGGGCGGGTACACGCTATAGAACGAACAGCACTTGCTACAGGAAGCAGGAAGTTTAAATAGAGCTGCTTCTCCATGAGTTAGAGGAGATAACAACCAAGTGCTATTAACCCTCGGCGCAGTCTACTAACAGGCTGGCAGAGACTTAGAGAAAGCATGTCTAAGGGGCTATTATCGCGGGTTACGGATAGATCCAGTTGGAGGGCTTAATCTAAGGGTCGTATTCTGATCTCGGTACTGAGTTACATGCTGTGTTTGCTGCAATATGGCTTTTGTATGGTGTATGGTGTCCATGGGTGGAAGGGAACATAATACGTTTTGTAAGCGTCTGTCGATTGGAAGTGGGTCCAGCAGGCCCAGCGCTGTGCGAATCTTTTTGGAGTATTGCGAGAGATGGAGATGAGTTCTTCCATTTCTGCTATTCTATTAATTTGTCTATACCAGTCGGATAAAGAGGGGGTCCTGGGGGAGCCCCAAAGTCTTGGCTGCATTGACCATGGCCATTGCTAGTGATTTGTGATAGGAGGGATCTGCATTGTTCTGGTGGTGCAATAGGTATTGACCAGGGGTGAATTCCAAGGAGTACGTGGAGATGTTGTTTATCTGATCGTGTATCTGCTTCCAAAATTTTTGAATGTCGGGGCATTCGCACCATATGTGGAGGAAAGAGCCTTGGCCTTGCGAGCACCTCCAGCATTTGTTCGGGATGTTGTCATTAAATTTGTGTAAGATTTCAGGGGTGCGATACCACCAGACGAGTACTTTATAACCATTCTCCTGAATAGAGATGTTAAAGGACCCTTTGTGGATGTGGTGATAGATAGCATTCTAGTCACCGTCGGAAAGGGTGGAATGCAATGCTATCGACCAAACTGAGCACTTATTGCTCTCGTGGGGTATGGTGGAGTCCCAGAGAATATTGTGTATTACAGAAATGACGTATCTTTGGAGCGTCTAGTTTATGCAGAGGGAGTCGAAGGGAGTAGGGTCTGTAGAGAAGCCGATTTGGGCTCTCAGCTTGTTGACATAGTGTGTGATTTGCATATAGTTAAGGAAATCAAGCTTTTTGGGTGCTAGGTTGGTATTGATATGGTCTCGACTCTGGACCCTATCACCACTTAGGATGTGGTGGAGACGCAAGCCAATCCTATGTTGGGCGCCTGACAAGGGGTGGGCAAGAAGGCCAGGTGGGAAATCTGGGTTGTGTAGGAGTGGGGTCATGGGGCCTGCTTAAGAGGATATTTTGTGCCTCTGAACCGCTATATCGAAGTTTGCGAGAGTCGGTCCAATCGTAGGATGAGACAAAAGTTCTGTTGGCCGGGAACGTTTTGTCAGCCACCGGGCTTGGCATGTGGGTATTTCTGAAAATGAGTTTTCCAAGGCTATCCAGTCCTTCAAATGTTGGTGCAAGTGCCAATCTAAGATTCTCTGCAGGTGGCATGCCACGTGATAGAGTTGTATATCTGGAAGGCTCTTTTCATTTTGGGTTTTACCAGCTGGGAGTACTTGATTCTGGGGGTTTTGTGATTCCAGATGAATGTGCGGCAAAGCTTTCTAAGGGAGAGAAAGAAGTTTTTTGGTATGGGAATTGTTTGCAGGAGGTATAAGAGACGGGGTAGGACATTCATTTTTATAATTGCTGATCTACCAAACCAGGAAAAGTGCACCTTGGACCAGCGTTTGAAGTCGTCGGCAATGGCCCTAAGTAGAGGGGGGAAGCTACTGCTAAATAGGTTAGAGAGGTTTCTCTGGATCTGTATGCCCAGGTAGGTTATTGCGTCTGGTTTCCATTCAAAGGGAAAGGGTCTTTTACAATGGGTCATTTGGTCTTCGGGTAGGGAGATGTTAAGGGCCTGTGATTTAGAGTAATTAATTTTGAAATGGGAAATATAATGGAAGATACTGAGGTCTTTAAGGAGATTAGGTAGCAAAATTCTGGGCTGGGATAGAAAGAGAAGAATGTCATCAGCAAATGCGGCTATTTTGAATTGTTTGTTTTTGATGATGATTCCGTGGATGCTTGAGTTGTTTCTAATCATATTTAGGAAGGGCTCGAGGGTGAGAACGAGGAGCAGGGGGGATAGGGGGCATCCTTGCCTCGTGCCATTTCTTATGGAGAAGGCGTCTGGCAGATGTCCGTTGGTCCTGACTTGGGCTTTAGGGTTTTTGTATAGTGCTGAGATGAATCCCAACATTCTGTCTCCCAAACCTATTCTGCGCAGGGCAGCTGTTAGGTAGTCCCAGGCCAATCTGTCAAACACCTTCTCGGCATCTAGGGAGAGGAAGAACCCAGGATGTTTTGTCAAGGAAAGCCAATGGTGGATGTTAATTGCTTTAAGAGTGTTATCTCTTGCTTCCCTACCCGGTATAAACCCCACTTGATCTTTGGATATTAGGTCGTTCAAAAGTGGGAGAAGGCGGTTTGATAAAATCTTTGCAAAAAGCTTCAGGTCCGTGTTTAGTAAGGATATGGGCCTGTAGTTCGAGGTCCTTTCGCTATCTTTTCCTGGCTTGGGGATCACACAGATGTGGGCTTCAAGCAGATTTTGAGGAGAGATATCCGGGTTTGCCAACTGATTGAAAGTTTTGAGGAAGGGCTCGGTTAGGGGGCCTTGGAATGTTTTGTAGTAAGAGAGGCAGAAGCCATCTGGGCCTAGGCTCTTGCCTAGTTTCATCTGTTGTATGGCAGCATATAATTCTGTCTTTGTTAGCGGTCCATCTAAGGTATCCTTATGTGCTTGGGATAAGGGCTTTGGGCTGTATTTGGTCAGGAAGTCCGTGATGATTTCATGTCTAGGTCTAGGGTCTGAGGGATTGGCCGGCGTGGGGGGGGGGGGGGATTGTACAGTTCTGCGTAATATTGGACAAATTGGTCAGCGATGTCTTCGTTCTTGGACAGTAAATTGCCTTGTGGGTTGCGGATAGTTGGATGTTGTAGGATGTTGGCTTTTTTTAGATTGTAGCGCTCTGGCCAAGAGCTTACCGCTCTTATTACCATGTTCGTAGAAAAGTTTTTGCGTGAGGGCAAAGTTTTTCCTGACCCTTTTGCCCAATTCTTCACGCAGATTCTCTCTAGCCTTTTCAAGGTTCTCTAGAGCATGCTTAGCCTGAGATAGTTTATGTGCTTGTTCTAGGTCTCTTATTTGCTTGAGTAGTGTGTTGAGCAGTTCTCTCTGTTGTCTACGTTTAATTGCGGCCTTCCTTATTAGCAAACCCCTGATCACGCATTTATGCGCCTCCCATTGTGATATTAGGGATACATCTTGTGTGTTGTTTATTGCGAAGAATTGAGATAGTTGTTCAGAGATTTCTGAGTTGGTGATATGGTCCGTTAGGAGGGAGGCGTCGATTCTCCAAATTGTATTCGAATGAGTGTGGTCTGGGAAAGATAGAGTCGCTGTTATCGGGTTGTGGTCTGAGATAAATTGGGGTAAAATGGTGGCAGCTTTGAGAAAGGGGAGGTCCCTCTGTGAGATGAGAATATATTCCAGTCTGGAGTATTTACTGTGGGGGGCGGAGTAGAATGTGAAGTCTCTGGTGCGGGGGGTAAAGAGTTCTCCAGGTCTCATGCAATGCGAGATCATTTAGTTGTGATTTGATGTGCTTAATAGCTTTATAGGGGAGGGTGGAGGTGTCCTCCAGAGGGTTCAATGGCACATTATAATCACCTCCTAGCAGAAGTAAGCTGGACTGGAAGGAAGAAAGTTGCATTGTGACGTCGCAAAAGAAGCTGAGTTGAGATGTATTACGACTGTATATATTGGCGATCGTCATGGGCTTGTTTCATAGTGACCCTGTGATGAATACGTAACGTCCCTTCGCGTCCAGGAGGGAGTCCGATATCTCAAATGGGAGACGTTTCGAGATGAGTATGGAAACTCCTTTTGTTTTGGCCTGTAGGTTGGTTGCGTGTATTGCTACTGGGAAGGCTTTGTTTGACAGTTTAGGAACCTGGTTTGCTTTAAAATGTGTCTCTTGGAGGAGAACGGTGTCTGAATTGGTCTTTTTTAGGTATAACATAAGTTGCGATCTTTTTTCGGGAATGTTTAGGCCCTTGGCGTTGAGGGACAGTATTTTTAATGTAGGTTCAAGGTTCTTTTTGGGGGTGGCTGATGCCATTTTTGGCATTTAAATGTGGAGCTAGGGCAGTGCTGATCCTGAGGTATCTCTTTCCCCATGTGTGCGGGCGGGAAGAGCAGGTAGGGGAAGGGGGGGAGGGGTGAGGGTGTGTGGAGGGGGGTTAGGGTGATAGTTTAGCTATGAGATGAAAGGTGAGGGGGGTTTGGAAAGGCAGCAGTTGGGATAGACCAGCTACCCTGCCAAATTTACAGGTGTCGCCTCCGTTCAGCACAGGTGGGTAGGCTGTGCTGTTGTAGGGAGGTGATAGGAGTGAGGATAATGTCGCTGCTTGTAAGTTTTGTGTTAGTAGAGTAGGAGATTTTAGCAGCGCCTCTCCGCTGCCCATAATCTGTGAAAAGGGCAGTGTAAGGCCAAAGGTACATTGAGAGGGGGGGTGTCGACAATGAGGGAGGGCGTTAAGGCCTCGCGTGTAATGAGACAGTGGTGATGTTACACGTCTGAGTGGTCTCTCGAGAGGTGAGTGAGAATAGCATCCCTTGTGTGGTGACAGGCGTTGGTTAAAATCTAAACCTGGCGAGTAATTTAAAGGGGATACTGGGGTTGTGATGGGGGGTAGGGACTTGCTCCTCTAGTGAAGGAGACATCCTGCAATGCATGAGCTATTTTGGGTGGGGAAAAGTGACTGTCTCCAAGAGGGGGTGTCCCCCCCCTGGTGGAGCCCTTCCCACCAGGTTTATAGAGCAAGACGCCCAACAACAATCTTAACCACTTCAATACCATGCACTTAGAACACTTCCTGCCCAGACCAATTTTCAGTTTTCAGTGCTGTTGCGATTTGAATGAGAATTGCGCGGTCGTGCGACGTTGTACCCAAACAACATTTTTATCATTTTGTTCCCACAAATAGAGCTTTCTTTTGGTGGTATTTGATCACCCCTGCGTTTTTATTTTTTGCGCTATAACAAAAAAAGACCAAAAATTTTGAAAAAAAAAACCATCTTTGTTTCTGTGACAAATATTTGTATAAAGTACATTTTCTCCTTCACTGACGGGCACTGATGTGGATACACTGATGGTCAACGATGAGGCTACACTGACGGGCAGTGATGAGGCAGTACAGATTGGCACTGATGAGGTGGCACTGATAAGGTTGCACTGATGATGGGCAAATATGCAGCACTGATGGGCGGCACTGACAAGCAACACTGACGGGCACTGATATGTGGCACTGATATGCGGCACCGATGGACACTCCTAGGCGGCACTGATAAGTGGCACTGGGCACTGATGGGCACTGATAGGGGGCACTTTTAGGTGGCACAGGTGGGCACTTTTAGGTGGCACAGGTGGGCACTGATAGGTGGCACAGGTGGGCACTGATAGGTGGCACAGGTGGGCACAGGTGGGCACTTATAGGTGGCAGTGGTGGGCACTGGTGCAACAAGCACTGTTAGGGATGGCACTGGCAGGCATCATACATGGGCACAGTGCCATCACTACAGTGCATAATATTGCCCCTACCTGGCGGTCTAGTGGGGGCTTCCTGGTGGTCCTGGGCGGCCTCTGTGTGCCTTCCCTGGTGGTCCTGGGCGGCCTCATTGTGATGTCCTGGGAGGGGGGCTCCCTGGTGGTCCTGATCCGGCTCCCTGGTGGTCCAGTGGGGTGATCCTGAGGGTGGCTGCACTGATAAACATTCAGCGCAGCCCCCCCTGTTAGGAGAGCAGCCGATCGGCTCTCCGCTGCTCAGGTCTGCAGACCTGAGCAGAGGAAAAGCCGATAAAGGCTCTTCCTATTTACACTGTGATCAGCCGTGATTGGTCACGGCTGATCACATGGTAAAAGGCTTCGGATCGAAGCCTTTTACCTCGGTCGGTAATGCGGTGGGTCAGACTGACCCATGGTACCGCCGATCGCCGCAATGCTCGCCCCCAGAGGCGCGCGATCGCGGATTATCCTGAGGACGTCAGTAGACGTCCAGTCAGGATAATGAGCCACCCGCCCGGACGTCATTTGTCAATGCGCCGGGCGGAAAGTGGTTAATGTTCTTTCTAGAAACAAAGCATCTAATACTACATCATATATATAATTCAAACCAGATAGTAGTAGGAAATGGGAGCGGCATAATTTTCATCTCTGTCTGCCAATTGAGGGGGGATGGCAAACGAACATGGTAGGGATTGACAGGAGCTGAAAGTAGGTTTTAGGGCCCATAGATCCTTAAAGTTCATATGTATGCATGAGTGCTTACCCAACCTTGTTGGTCTGCAGAGGGGGCTTGAGGTCCCAAAACATTTTGGCCAGGTCCATGATCACGTTAGCTTACAGTTCGGCGATCGGCCTGTCTCCGGTAGTGAGGTTGGGTGGATGGTAGTCTATCTAAAGGAGAGAGGGGGAGAGAGAAGAAGGTAGGAAGTGTGGGAGCAGGGTATGAGTTACCTTTCCAGCTGGTAGTGATTACACAGAAAATGAGGTGTTACGTACCTGACCATGGAGTCTGTCTTGTGCAGGGGACAACCGCTCTTGCGCACCCGATTCAAGGACCCCTGGTAGTGTAGACAGAGGCCCGAGAGTGCGGGATGGCACGAGGGCTGGATGGTCACTGATGATGTAGGGAGGTTCCAGGAAGTCGTGCAGATAGGAGAGTGGTCGTGCAGGCAGGGTCGGCAACGGGAAGGCAGAGAGGTACAAAGGATCAGGCAGGCGGGTGGTCAAGTTCAGGCAAAGGTTCGTTAACGGGTGGGCGGCAGAGGTACAGAGGAGTAGACAAGCAGATGGTCGTGGATAGCCGGGGTCGGTGCAGGTAGCGGACAACAGGTTAAAGCAAGCCGGGTCAAACAGGAAGCAGACGAACACAGGAACAGGTGGCGGGAGCTGTGGCTCACAGGTCGCGGACGCTGTAGAACGAGCAGCAGTTCAATGCAAGAGCCACTGGGTTTAAATAGGCGCGCGCGCACGTGGGTGTGCACGGGAGCGTGCGAACGCACACGGAAGCGTGCGCACCACCGCGGAAATGGCCAGAATGCTGGCAAAAAGGTATTTTTCTTAACATGAGGACTATAATTGTTTTGTTGAGGTTGTTGCTTGAAAAGCCATAGATGGGTGGACAAGAGTTGCGGGAAAGATTTGTTCTCCTACTATGTAGAGAGTTAATCTCTCCTGGGTCTTCTGTGCACTGGTGAGGCTAGTACGTTGCCATCTCTGGGTGGGCGCCTGTTGGATGGTGGTGGGGAAGGGTTTGAGTGTCGTCGGCGGCGTCTACGAGATGGAGATAGATCTCTTCTGTGGGTATCCATTGGTTCCTCCTGAAGGAACACGGGCATTCGAGAGTCCAGTGGTCAATTCTCAATCTCAATCTGCGGAACGCCTAATGTAGCACAGAAAGCGGTGAGATCCTCAGGATATCGCAGGTATGCGATTCTGGAGCCCGAACCTGCTTGTAGGCAAAAAGGGAACTTCCATCGGTATGGGAGGTTGCATTCTCTAAGGATATCCAGTAAGGGCCTCAGGGCCTTGTGTTTAGATAGGGTTATAGGTGATAGATCTTGATAAATCTTAATTTCACAACCCTGGTGTAGGATGCGCCCCCTTAATCTGGCCTGTCGCATTATGTCATCTTTAAGCTTGAAGTCCACTAGACAGCCTATAATGTCTCTGGGGGGATCTGTGTCCCTGCTCCTGGGGCGGAGGGCTCTGTGAATGCGTTCAAAGTCCACCGCTGTTTCCGGCGGCCTGCCTAGTAGGTCATTGCATATGGCTGTGGCAGCTTGCGGTATTTGATCAGCGTCGAATGTTTCAGGCAAGCCTCTGAATCTAATATTGTGTCTTTGGGATCTATTTTCTAGATCCTCTATGCCCCTATGGATATCTCTCAGGTGCTGGGAGTGTGCTGAAAGTATCTGTTTAGTATCAGCAATGGCTGCCACATGTCTATCTGTTATTTCCTCTACCTCCTCTAAGCGTGCCGCAACAGCCTGCATGTCAAATCTTAAATTAGCTATGGCTGCAGATAGAGTACTCTTAATGTCCGCCGCTACAGTGTGCAAGTCGTCTAGACTTACCGCTTGGAACGAACGTGCAGCTCTTCATTCCGGGAGGGCTTCCGAGCAGATGGGCGAGTCGCACAGCCCTACTCCAGAGCCAAGGCTTGAGGCCTGTGTGGAAGCTGCGATCTGGAGCGGGAGCGGAACATCTCTGGAATGTTCATGTTCAGCTGGGTTTCAGAAGCCCGCAGAGACCTGGAGCGTGCAGCGGGGGATCTCGGTCAGCTTTCCCCATGACACGTGTAGAAGGAGCTGTGTTAATATGGCCTTAGGCTAATGTAAGGGTCGTGGAGAGACGAAGCTGTGGTATCAGGCAGCCATTCTCCTCGGCATCTAGGACACGCCCCGGAAATATTTCATGACATTCTACTACTATATGCTATATATTTCTAAACAAAGCTAGAGTTTTCTTATTGCCTATGGTGCAAATTGTTTGGTTAAAGCGGTAGTAAACCCATCCATTTAACAGTTTAAAAAACAGTCACATTTCCGGCTCGTGCCGGAAATGTAACACTCCCATCGGTTGTGCTCTAAACCAAACTGTCAAAACATCCAATGGCTGGTGTCATAGCTGATCACATGTGCAGCATCATGGCAGTTGTAGATTAAAGAGAGGCCAAGATGGCAGCTTCCTTCGCTGAAAATGATAGGAGAGTTTACTACCACTTTAAAGCAGAGCTCCAAACAAACTACTGAATTTACATTTTAATAACTTATTTGTGCTTTACCTGCTACAGATTTGGTAATTCTATTTAGCCAGTCTTGTGATTCACAGACACCCGAAATACTGTCTGGGCAGACAACACCATCATTTCCTGTCTTAGCTTCCACCTCTTTGTTTTACTTTTGATTCTTCTGAATGTTTATGTCTGATTTATGGAGAATCAGATTGTATGATTCTTTGCAAACTGGACATATCAGCATGCATGCATGATTTCAGGTGCGTAAAATAATATGCAGCGCAGGTTTGGAATTCAGGGCATGTTTCCCTGTTTTATTAAAAAGAAAAGCTAGCTTGACAAAGAACGTGGTATGTTAGAAACGGTTGCTTACCAAGAAAATGTGTTTTGTATACCTGCACTTGAATATATAGGTAAAAGAGCATTTTAAAATTTGTATGGACTGCACATCCTGATTTTTTAGTTTGGGCATATTTTGGATTCTTTGGCCCCTGAGTTTGTGTATTGACATCTTCTGGGCCATAGAGCACCAGTTCTACCTGTTAGCTCTCTTTTTCATTAGATCGTGTGGCCTTCTGCCTTCCCACAGTCCCTGGGACATATGTCGGTTGATGGTTGCCATGCATAAAGTCTTCTGGTTTTATTATTTCTTCTTTTTTTCAAATTTGGTTAACACCCTGTCAGATACATCTGGGAAAAGGAGTGCAGCGCTATCTACAAAACGGGTGATATGATCATTCAAGTAGTATAAAAAGGGCTGAATAAATATATAAATATAAATCATGAAAAACATCTGTGTTCGTATAAAACTGAATAAGGCTTATAGTCTTTTATATAATGCACAAGGAATACATTGCGAATGGCCCTATTTTCAATTAATTTAATATATATACAAGCCGCATTCCAGTACGGAACCGGAAGTGAGGCGTGGAACACACGCCGGCGGTGACATTTTGGATCGTGTGAACCAGCCTCCCGCCCTTTGGGGTGGTGGGAGGTGCTTCATTTAAGTTTCTACTATATATACCAGCAGTGATTATGGGACGTTTATATTTAACGAAACGCGTTGGGTCTTGTCCCCCCTGGATCACTGCCTTTACATCTACATTTGATGAGCGCAATTTATCTGCACTAAATGTAAGTGTTTTTATACCACACTATTAATAAATATTGCACCAAACTGGATTACGCTACTGGAGTATTTTCTGTTCTTTGCCAAATATACCATTCCTTTGAGTGACAGCACACACCAATAAGGAGGTAGTGCTGTACCACACAGGAGGACACAGACAGGATTTGCCCTTGGCCGGATATACCAGGAACTCCACCCATAACAACACCACAGCGGATCTTTCATTATATGCTGGTGTCTTACCAGCTTCCGGTAAGCACATTCAGCCCACCAATGTGGATTCTACTTCAACTTGTTATCTATTCTACACAGATTCACTATAATTGATTTCCTGATCCCCTCGGATCATATCTCGGATACAGTTTGGATTCATTTTGGACTATTCACAATGTATTCCTTGTGCACTATATAAAAGACTATAAGCCTTATTCAGTTTTATACGAACACGGATGTTTTTCATGATTTATATTTATATATTTATTCAGCACTTTTTATACTACTTGAATGATCATATCACCCATTTTATGCATAGTGCTGCACTCCTTTTCCCTGATCTTTTCCAATGTGGTTCTGTTGTTGTGCTGGCAACTAGTACATATATTGTTTGAACGGGTAGTGCGGTAACTCTGTCGAATTATGTCAGATACATCTGCTTCTAATGAAGTGAATTAATATTTACGAAACACTTTGATATTCATAATATAACCCAACCATTCATTGGTGCCATAAAATATCACCTTTGTAAATTGTAATTTACATATTTTTTGTGAATTGTTTGACAATAGTAAACCAGTAGTTATTTTTTATTTTATCTGTTTGTATGCACAATGAGAATTGTTTTTATCAAATAGAATAATACTGTTTTATAAATTGCTTCATGCTTCGTTTTTTTGTGCATTTTATAGTATAAGGGATGGAGGCTCATCTTTTTATGCACCATATCATATTGACCAAATTGTATTATCTTAGACTGCACAAAATCCAGAAATAGAATTCATAGAGCAACAGACTTGCTTACTACAGAATAACGAAATGCTCTGACCAGTCAGCTGGGTGATATGTTAAGCTTTCAGACTGACTTAAAAATTACTAAATGTGAGAGGAAGCTGTTAAGCCATCAGTTTTTGTAGCATTTAACCTGTCCACATTCTGCTTTGCCGGGGGCTTTATGATGGGAAAAATACCATCATGACCGTCTAAACTTTGCAGGTTTAGCCTTTGCAGAGGAATGGATACTGCCAGAAATTGCTGTTTTCTGTAATATTTTATCTGTTGTCAGTTAGCTATATGTTATTTTTCACTCTTGTGTGTATTGTCAAGAAACTTAAAACATATATGGTATCAGTTTTCTTGCTGTCATTGAAAATGAATTTATGATTAATAGTGCTAGACAATTGTAGATCTGATTATTAAATTACGAGTCAAAGCGCCATAGCATTACAGTGACTACTTTCTACTTCTGCTTTCTTTTTTGAGGGTATAACTGGTGTAGAAGAGTATAGTTTCTGTTACCAATGGGCTTTTGCTTGCAGTGGGAGGGGGAGATTTTTTCGTTCCATGAAAAATTGTCCATTCCTCGTGGACTCATTACCTGATTTAAGCTCGGCAGCACGTCTACAGATATTATGCTATACATTAGGTGTGCTGATGTCCTTTTGGAAATGAGCCATCTCTTTATTATTTTTGTAAAAACCTAAAACATTTAAAAAAGCCCCCTAAGTGTATTTCAAAACTGTAATTTAACCCTTTGTGTATACTACCTGGATTAAACGAAGTTATGATACCTCATGCTGTTTAAACTTTGTTTTAAACAAAATTAAAATGTTGTCAGGTAAGACAATTTACACATATGTATTTCCACTGTATATCTAGCTATCTGCTGGGGGTTTGGCTTTGGAATTAAGTTATAACTAGTGTTGAGCGAACCCGGACTGTAACGTTCGGGTCCGTACCGAACTTTAGGGTGTCCGTGGCATGGACCCGGACCCGGACATTTCAAAAATCGTTCGGGTTCGGTCGTCTATCGATCTATATGTCACCTTTATGTATACACATTTAACAGAATGGACTGTTGTAAAATTAAAACAAATTTTGTTTCAAATTTGTCGTACTCCATAGTATTGAAGCAAATTAGGTCCATCATATGTGTTTCCCAATTTAATGTCAAAACTTTATGTGAATCCCCCGAAAAAATTTACAAAATCCAAAAATGTTTTTATTATTTCTCTACCGAGTAAAGGTTTTCCTGTAGTCGTGTGGATTACATATCGTATTATAGACATCTGCACGACGGCTCGAATTTAGTCCATTACTCAGGTGCTCCTTACCTGTTAAAAAGTACCTTGCTTTTTTAGAGGGGGAGGGTGACGTTCGTTTTCGGGTAACCATTG
>BLSH010397115.1:70109-82983 GCA_018402905.1 Glandirana rugosa | reverse complement strand
TACAGTGTCAACACGCCGTATGCGAAGTGGTTAGTGTGAAAATGACTACATGTTTTGGAGGCGTGGTCTCCTTCCTTTAAATTGCAGGGATTTCCTCTCACTTCCTGTTTTGGCTCTGAGACAAGAAATAAAGGTAAATCTTCCCAGTAGCGCACAGATGACAAAAAAAAAACTGACAGGGGTTACAATCCTCCTGTATTCTATCCAAAATTTAAATTACTGTTTATAGAATCACCTTTGATATATTTATACATTGGGGATCGTATCCCCTTTAAGCATCTCTTCTCTCGAATTACTAAAGGTAATCTTTGTATTTGTTCTTCATATCTGAGATCCTCCAACCACCTTTATTAATTTTATTGCCCTTCTCTGAACTCTTATAGTCCCTTACTAGTCTCTCAAATATTTTACATACTACTGATGTTAGGCTGACTGGCTTGACATACAGGTGCATCTCATAAAATTAGAATATCATCAAAAAGTGAATCTTTTTCAGTAATTCAATTCAAAAATTGAAACTCATATTTTATATACTGTAGATGCGTTGCACACAAAATGATATATTTAAAGCATTTACTTCTTTTAATTTTGATGATTATGGCTTACAGCTAGTAAAAACCCCAAATTCAGTATCTCAAAAAAATTAGAATATTACATAAGACCAATAAAAAAAAAGGATTTTAATACAGAACTGTTGGCTTAGTGAAAAGTATGTCCATGTACAGTATAGTATACACTTAATACTTGGTCAGGGCTCCTTTTGCATGGATTACTGCATCAATGAGGCGATCAGCCTGTGGCACTGCTGAGGTGTTATGGAAGCCCAGGTTTCTTTGATAGTGGCCTTCAGCTCATCTGAATGGTTGGGTCTGGTGTCTCTCAACTTCCTCTTGACTATACCCCACAAATTCTCTACGGGGTTTAGGTCAGGGGAGTTTGGTGGCCAATGAAGCACAGTGATACCATAATCATTAAACCAGGTATTGGTACTTTTGGCAGTGTGGGCAGGTGCAAAGTCCTGCTGGAAAATGAAATCAGCATCTCCATAAAGCTCTGCTTCCCTCTGCTGACCGGCTTTCTCAAAGAGAATCTGTGGGGTGTTGTCAAGAGGAAGATGATAGACACCAGACCCAACAATACAGATGAGCTGAAAGCCACTATCAAAGAAACCTGGACTTCCATAACACCTCACACCTGGGGCATTTTTTTAGGGAAGAAATGACACTCCAATGTTAGTTTCTAAATTTTAAAATGACTATTGGGGTACTGCGTATGTAATGTGCATGAGGCAGAGGTTATGCTCAAGCAGCTTGTAGGGGTCAAGAAGGGCCAGCATCAGGTTACAGAATGTATTTAGGGCCTTTTATCTGCCTAATAGTTATACTCTAGAGATGATTTCTTCTTCTTTTCTTTCAGGTGGCTGGTATGAGTTATGTTTAAAATGGAGCCCAATGGAGGGTAGTCATAGCATTTACAGACTGTGCAAGTGCTTACTGGAATACTGTATGTTGGATGCTTTTTGAGAGAAATTAATACAGTGTAATTTTTTCTTATGTTGACTGGTGTGAATGCGCCCTATTAATAGTCTCTAAATACTGATATACGGATGTCAGTGGAATATTTTTCCCTTTTTAATTTAAATAAACAGTCTAATTTTTTATTTCTTGATTTTAAACCTGCCTGCTATTCCCCTGGGAAACTGCACCCTACTAAAGCAACTCACATTGTGAGGACTTTTTTCATTGAAATAATACTCTAATTTTGAATCATTCATTGAAACCTGCCTGATATTTCCCCCTTAAACTGCGGCTTACTAAAGCTGCTTAAATAGTGCACATTGAACCTGTCCAATATTCAGTGGCTGCTGGTGAAGTTTTAAGATGGTGGGGCACCAGACCCCGCCCTTCCTTTTTGCCCCATCCCACTTCTTAGAAGCCACACCCCTTATAGGCTCCACCCACTCTGTACACAATGTATAGTATAACTCAGCTGCCAGTCTTAATTCTCAATAAAATATTGCTGGCTCATTCATCCATTAAATCCCAAAGGTAAAGAATTACATTAGCTGTGAGGTCTGCACAGGAACCCAGCACAGACTGGTATTATGTGGGTTTTCATGTATGTGCTGTGCCATCAAGCTCCACCCTAATTCCTTATTTTATAGAAGGAATGCTGGAAATCCTCCACTAACCCCTGACACAAGGTGAGCCATAGAAATGTCCCTGGTTTTTGGAACTGACCAGTTTCACTAACATAAATCTTCATTATCTGTCAAAAAAAGTTCAAAATGTAATTATAAAATCAAGCGATTTGAGATGGCATTCATTGGAAAGCAGTTATTGTAGAGGAATTGTCATGACTATACAATCCTCTTGTTCTGTTGTTTGATGCTGAGATACACAGAGGCTGAGCACAGGCAGCTTCAACCAACACAGCAACTCCACTCTGGGGACTTCTTGGTCCCTGCATTGGAAGTCATGAATCATTGCTTACAATGCACTGAATGCAGGGATGAAGAAGTCACCAGGAGAGGAGTTGCTGTTTTGGTTGAAGCTGCCTGTTAAACAGTAAAGTATGAAGAGCTGAGGGTGTGCAGTGCTGCTGAGCTCTGTGGTTCCCCAATGTCAGCAGACTAATTGCAGATCAATTACTGCCTGTGTATCCCTGAGAACTCTCTGTGACTTACATGCCGGCTCAGAGTTCTTATCCTACTGCTGTGCTTTGGAAGGGACCTGTTCAGCCTTATCTATTATCTATGGATGCAGACTAATCACTGCCTGTATATTGCTGGGAGCTCCCTGTCATGTGTGCCCAGAGATCTGACCTTGCAGACATTGCTGTGCTTGGATCCCTGGATTCCTGAGGTCCTCTCCCTCTGCTCTGTACAGGATGGTGGGTGGGGGAAGAGTCCCTGGTGGAGAGGGGAAACACTGCTGGAGGTAGAGACTAAGTGTCGGAGTGCGACTTGTGGAGGGGGGGACCTGGCTAGACAGCAGGCTAGAATGTGTAACTGAAAGCAGAAAAGATCTTGGCTCCCCCCAGGCAGAGACCAAATGGACTAGGCAGTTTAAGGTCTGTAGATTTAGACGTCCTAAAAAGCTCCTATTCTAAGAGTGGAATGTTGGAAAGCAGCCAATGAGGGTGGAGAATTAATTTTGCTGTGTTCTAGATAGGGTTTTTTAATGAGATTTGGGACGTTTGCCCTGTTGCTAGGTAGATTACACTTCTCTTTCTTATCTAATCTGTCTATTCCAGCAATTAGCAACAGAAGCACAGCTAGAGAGAAATTCCAAAGATTTTTTTTTTCTTTGGAGTTTCTCTCTAGCTGTGCTGCTGTTGGTTAATAATTATAGTTAATTTTTATTTTTATTTCTTACTTATTTTTTTGGTGAGGCACTGTCCCAAGTGCCCTTATGGACGAGCCTCCACTGCCAATATTCCTGTTTCTTGTCTCTGTGAATTATTGCACTCTAGTTTTTTAAATTATAAACCTGGCCTAATGGATAGAGTGAAACACCGCTCCAGGTGAGTCTCTGCTGTTCCCACTGCTACTGCACACTGATGGGTGCTGGCCCTGTGCATCACGGGAATCCCAATGTGCAGAAAGTCTGGCTGGCCGCATTGCCATAAAATCACATTTATTGATGCAGAAAAGCATAAACCTGGCCTCTTGCTCCCTTCTTATTAGCTGCCTTGTAAAATTGCCTACATATTGGGGAGTCGGTTTGCAGAGTGTTTCTCAGAAATAATGAATTCATTTTATTTATTAAAAAAAAACCCATTATTTATTGCATTTTTTCTTTTTTAAATGATAACTTTTGACTTTATGTTAATTAGGCCACATAAAACAGTTGCTGCTGACAGTCTGGTTAAGAGTTGCCTTTCTTGTCCCAGCACTTCACTGCATCTTTTGAACCCCCTCACCAAAGAAAATTAAAAATATTACTAAGTGCAGAGCTTAGAAGCTCTTCTGACTTCCATCATCCAATCATGTGGAAGCCACAATGCTATTTTTCTAATTGTCTTTGCATGTGATTGGGTATTCTTTGCAAAGTGAAGGTTTACCTCATTTACTAAGCTCTGGAGCAATTGCACTTGCAGAGTGCAGCTGCACTTTGTGAAGTGCACAGTTTGTTTGCCTTTAGTAAATCAACCCCTCTGTGCCGAAAAGCGTATACCCCCCCCAGGTTAACAAAATGTAGCTTTTCAGTTACAAATTCATCCTACTGCACTGAATTCTCTCTCTGGCATGAAACATGCAGCAGGGTCAGCTCATACCTAAAGCACATGTAACGTTCACCCTGGACACCCAAAATGAATAATAAATACAATGGGTAAAACAGTGTTCACCCAAAAATGTGCATCTTGTCTTCTGGTTACTAAAATGTAGCTTCTCAGCCCCAAGTTCATACCTCTACATTGAAGGCCCTCTGTCACATCACATACAGTATGCAGCAGGGCAGGCTAGTACATTTTGGACCACTTCTAGATAGTGGATATCCTGGATATACAAAAGTTCATGATGAATGAATCCTTGTACAACCAAAACCATGCACCCTCAACCCAGGTTATTTAATGCAGTTTATCCGTCACAAAAAAAAAAAACTCCACTGTTTTGAAAGCCCTCTCTGACATGACAGTTGCAGCAGGGCATACAACAACTTGAAACATACATATAAAACACAAAAAGTGTGCTATCCTTTTAAGACCAATAATAAATCAGTAAAGCTCAATGCACATAAATATATACAGTACATTTAACACAATATATAAAGTGAGAACAATCACATTTGAAATCAGTGATTAAAAATAAGTAAACGTGCAATCATATGAATAAAGTTTTTTTGTGAAGACAGGCAGTGTTTATCCATGTAATGTGATGTGCCAAAACATACTACACTTCAGCACTTGTGTCAGTGTATCACACCGTATGCTCAGGCTCCCTACCAGATATGGATGACCTATGTGGTATAAGATATGTGTAGTGTTTTAGAGTTATAAACCTCATGACTATGGTCAGCCATGCCACATAAACAACCAGAAGTAGCCTCAGAGCCAGCATAGAGAAAGAACAGGGATAGACCACATTGTGTATTGCTGCTTAAGCATGATATTATTTTATTCAAAGAAAATTACTCACAATGTGCAAAAAGAGACCAAGCATGTAAGGGACCGATGCAGGCCGGCCAGCAGGCATAATGATGCCCCATCCAATGCATTTCGTTACAGGGAGGACAGGGAAAGAAAGGCCACTTTGGGCCACCTCCAATCTGTGGTCCTGCCTAGACGCAAGGTAAAAGCCATGATCACCATAACATTAGTAGGGTTGCCAGATAGAAATAGTCAAATAAAAGAAAAATGACAATCAAAGTCACTTGCAGTAGCCATATAAACTTTGATAGAGGTTGTCATAAGTTGACTTGAATAAGGACACCCAATATTTTACAAATGTGATTGCTTGTAAGCATATTTTTTACAATCTTGCTATCGCTGCCAGCTGACTTTACTTGAGCAACACATGGATGGCCTTACAATACCCCTAAAGCCTCGTACACACGGGATGACGATCGCACGTACGATTGTCGCAAATCGTAACTTCCATACTGACTGCACTACACGATCGTACGAGCACAGAAGAACGTTCAGGTGCATGTAATTAGCATCCGGCTGTTCCTGACTTCGGAGCATGCGTGTTTTGCACAATACAACTTGTTGTACCAACTTCTCTGTACACACGATACAATGGTCGTATGAGCGCTTGTTGGTACGACCAAGTTTTCTAGTTTGCACACACAACTCCCTTGTACAACCGTCATATGTTCGACTGTTCTAATCGCGCATACGAATGATCGATATTGCATACAACAGTTGTTAGTACGACCTGTTGTATACGATAGTCATCCCGTGTGTACGAGGATTTAGTTGTCATTATAACACATTTGAACAAAAACACATGCTAATCTTGAAATGTTCCAAACAAATAACATAACTGTTTAAGACCAGTGAGGAGAAGAGGATAAGGGTGACTGCACTGTCACCATCATCAAGTTGCAGGACATGGGGCTATACCACCAGTTAAAGCATTGCGCTCTGTCTTGCATCCTTCCCAGGGACCACCCTATTTGCCTGATCTGTCATGAAGCTAATATACCATTGCTGCACATATTTGCTGCACCACTTGTCTGTGGTCTTAAAGACTTACAGCATGGAACGCATCTGTCATCGAGGTGAGCCGGTCCGACATAGCCTGTCAGTAATATACGCTTCATTGGTGTGTCCGAGTGAAGACTTTATCCCTCCCTATCTCTGGAAATGGGAAACAGATCTGAACATGCATTTTACTGACTCCCAGAGGGAGAAGATTCTCCACTTTGCCCAGAAGTCCTCCGTAGCAACTAGAATTCAGGAGACATGTTATAAAATCCTAACCCGCTGGTACAGAGTCCCCGCCATTGTCCATCGTTTCTCTCCTCAAGTCTCTAACCTATGTTGGAGATGTGGCACCACTGAGGGCACAATGCTTCACATTTTCTGGGCATACCCAAAGCTTGAACAATTCTGGTGGAAAGTAGCTCATACCAATAAGCACCTGACAAATGTAGACGTAGAGGGGGACCCTGCTGCCTGTCTGCTCCATCTGTCACCATGGCCGATTAGGAAATATAAGATCTCTCTTACAATCCAGTTATTGAATGCAGCTAAAGCCTGTATACCCCTTTGATGGAGATCGGAGACACTCCCCTCTAAAGCACTCTGGTTCTCAAAAATTAACGAGCTGAGGGATATGGAGGATCTCACCCCAACCCTATATAGTCAGGAGGAGACCTTCCGTGAGACCTTGGAATCATTTGGTCTTTACAGACTCTTACCTGCATGAAATGTCGTAGGGTGGCCAGCCTCTCAGGCTTGATGTGGGAGTGGGAGGCATCAAAAGTCTTTCTATTCCTTGCCTTCCCCTTTTATCTTATACTTCATTCTGTTTTGCTCTTGACTCCTCCAACTTCGGAGGGGCCTTCCCTCTCTATCTCCCACCTACCCCCTTATTTTCACATTTTATTTTTTTAATCACCCCCTTTCCTGATAGAAGTCCAGTTTATTGGTGGTTTTAGTAGATGGCTGACATGGCTTTCTATACCCATTTTATTTCAGATTACCACCATTCATTTGTTAAAACTCATCTCGGATGACAAAGTCCCCCAAAAGCATGTTCCTTTTTAGCCCATAATATAATAGAGTATTTAATATGTTTATGTGCATGGGCCACGTGCTCTGTTACTTAGTCTATCAGTGACTCCCAGAGGCGCGATATGACATATTCGGTATAAATGTTACAGTATGATGGATTACCAGATAGGTGGTATTGTATTGTAAGTGCCTTAATGACCCTTCATATGTCTTTCTTGTGTGCCCATATGTACTATGTCATTTAAGTTGGCTGTTTATCATGCACTCTTTAAATTAAGGAATTATATATAAAAAAAAAGACTTACAGCATGGTCCAGCTGGTGAAGGGCAGGATTGGCTTTCTGTCCAACAAATTGCATCTGAGTACCTTCCTCTCAGGTGTAGAACAGGCCGTGAATGGGCAGGGGGCCCAAAAAGGCAAAACCAGAACCTATGCTCCTGAACTGTAGGTATTTTTGCCTTTGGTGTTCGAGGACCTTGCTTTTGCTACTGACTTTTCTCATTGAGGTGCTGCTTCCACCCAGTTATTTTTGCGTTTTATGCATGTGGTAACAAAATGGCTGTTTGTAGCTGATATTTTATTTAAAAAGGCCCACATGACAGAACTCTTTCAATTTGCTTCCTATTCAAGTGCTCGTGTTTTGCCTGGAAGCTACCCAATTTCAACCAAGCATACTGTATACCTGATGTCGAATATATGGAAAAGAATTGAGGATACTGAGATGGAAAAGGGGGTTTGGGGAAGGTGGGATTGTTTTTGAGGAGGTCTTTTAAAAAATGTGGTGCTGTAACAAAATAATCATGCCAACTATACTATCAAACTGCTGTGCCAATTGCCAGTTTGTATAAAGTTAATGGCTTAAACTTAATTTTTTGAAGAATGCAATTTTCTATAGCTTTTAGATGTCCCTGCTGATCCCCTGGGCCATTCAGGCCTGTCACAGTCATGTGAAAGAAGTCAGGTGTTGCATTCAAAACTACCAGGGAAAAAAACAAAAAAAAAAAATGTTTTTTCCTAGTTATAATAAGAATTAATCAGAATAGGGTGCTGCTGATTCTATATTAAAGCAAAGTGAAATTATAACTTTAAAAAAATGTATTATTATATTATCACATCACCCAATTTTACAAATTATATCCACAAAAGTATATCTATATTAAATCAAAACAAAGTCAACAATCTTCTTAGAAGACCCGTGCTGATCTTCTCCAAAAGTAATGTGCTCTTGAACCCACTTGTAAAGTCACCCAGTGCAGCCCACCACTGAATGGACAAACAATCACAGACTTAAGCCCCGTACACACGGTTCGACGATCGCACGTACGATCGCGTTGAATCGTATGTTGGCTGTTGCAGCATACTGACTGCACTACACGATCGTATGGCCGGGGAAAGAACGTTCAGGTGCATTTAATTAGCATCCAGCCATTCCTGACTTTGGGCATGCATGTTTTGCACAATACAACTTTGTTGTACACACGATACAACGGTCATATGAGACCTTGTTGGTGCGACCAAGTTTTCTAGTCTGCTCATACAACTCCCTTATACGACCGTCGTATGTTCGACTGTTCAAATCGCGCATACGAACGATCGATAACGCATACAACGGTGGTGAGTACGACCTGTTGTATGCGATCGTCGAACCGTGTATACGAGGCTTAAATCTGCCCAACACTCTCAAGCAAGGTATTCAAGCATTTGGCCTCTCTCACAGGCAGACTGCAATTCCCTGGCTGTCAGCTCCTCTCTGCAAATCTTCTTCATCAGCTTCAAATAAATGACAGCTAGTATCTCAATAAAAAAACAAGGTGCCAAAAGTCATTCCTACTCATATAAAAATCATAGCATAAACACTCATCTGTCAGGTGTGAATAGCAGTGAATAGATGCCGTCCGGTTATGCTGGGAATAAAGTCCCTTATCTTTCATTCTTCAGCTCCCCCATTCAATCTCATTGTGCATCACTATTTCACTAACTGACATATCGGTCTGGATGTCACACTACTAAAAACTCAGTCTTTCCAAAATGGAATTCATAATTTTTGTTCTCCCCTGTGTATAATATATATCTCCCCCTGTGGCTCCTCTTATGATTTTCCCATGAGGATCAATAACACAACTCAGTCATTCCCCTCATTCTAGGGTATAATCCTGAACTTGGTTCCATATCCAATCACTGACAAAATCTTGCAGCACCTACGTAACATTTCCAACAATGGTGCATGTTGGTGGTTTTGCGCAAGAGTGATCAGATTATGGATTTGAGTTTATAGCTTCCTTCATAGAGTGTTACAATCCAATTTCAATAAAAACAAACACCAATGAAGCTCTCCTCTTCAAACCTATAGACACTCCCTTTTCTTGCTGAATGACAACTCTCTAATCACCTCTTTATAGCGATCAAGCCCACTATCTCCAGAGCATGGAGATCTCCCATCCTTAGTTTTCAGGCAGTAAAGCACTGCATGAATGACATCATGATTAATGAAAAACTGACAGCCATATCGACCGTCATCCACGATAAATTCCTCTGTGTCAGGCAACCTTGGATACAGCATTCTCATCCATTGCGTTATGATCACTCACTATTAAGAGATCTGAGGCTCCTGCGCTCCTGGCCCCTGGGATTTCTCCACCTCTATTTCAGTGGCGGCTAGTGCTCAATATTGTGGTGGGGGGTGGCACACGCACTACACCCCCCAGCGCTTGTACGATCGGTGATCCACTCGCACATCCGCCCCCCACCGGCGCACGCTCAATCAGCAACCCACTCGCACCCCCCGGTGTGCAATCGCGATTGGGAATGTGGGAATCGACTCACACCCACTCTCCCCCCGCGCGATCCATGGCCTTACTTTAAGCTGCGGTGCTGCAGTACAGGTGCGGGGAGGAGACTGATAGTGAACTGAATGCGAGGTACGGCTCCAGGAGGAGGCTGTTGCTGATGGGGCCATTGCTTTTTCTCCCAACTGAACAGGAAGTGGGTCCTAAGACTCCCTGGCCAGGGACCCACATCCTGATTGGCCGGGAGTAGAAGCAGGAAGACATTTGCGAAAACTAATTCGCTAATGTCAAACAAGTGTATATTTCTTAACTGGTTCCCGACCGACTCGCATACATTTACTGCTGCAGAGTGGCAGTGAATCACAAATCACCAATTATAAACGACGATTCACGCAGGCACAACTAGCGGTTGGGAAGCGTGTTGGGTGGATACGATGTCCACCGGCGACCCGCGATTGCCTGATGTAAAAGAAAAGCGGGGAACTGCTGATGTAAACATGGCGGTTCCACGCTCTGTCAGGCGGCATGACAGTGATCTACTGATCCCTGTCATCGAGATCAGTTAGATCTGTCATACCCCTGCCAGCCCAGCCCCCATACAAACACGCCTAGGGTACACAGTTAACCCCTTGATTGCCCCTGCAGGTTAACCCCTTCCCTGCTAGTGACATTTATACAGTAATCAGTGGCTATTTTTAGCTCTGTTCGCTGTATAAATGTCAATGGTCCCAAAAAAGTGTCAAAAATGTCCGATCTGTTCACCGCAATATTGTAGTCCCAATAAAAATTGTAGATCGCCGCCATTACTAGTAAAAAAAAAAAAAAAGGTAAAAATGCCATTAATGAATACTCATAGTTTGTAAACGTAGCAACTTTTGCGCAAACCAATCAATATATGCCTATTGCTTTTTTTTTTTTTACCACAAATATATAGAAGAATATTCTGATGAATAAATTCATTTTTTTATATTTTTTTTGGACATGTATTACAGCAAAAAATAAAAAATATAGTTTTTTTTTCAATATGTCGCTTTGTTTATAGCGCAAAAAATAAAAACTGCAGAGGTGATCAAATACCACCAAAAGAAAACTCTATTTGTGGGAAAAAAGGATGATAATTTTGTTTGGGTACAGTGTTGCGGGACTGCTCAATTATCAGTTAAGGTGACGCAGTGCCGAATCGCAAAAAGTGCTCTAGTCAGGAAGGGGGTAAATCCTTCCGGGGCTGAAGTGGTTAAACTCTTTGCCCGCCAATAGGTGACAGATAGAGTAGGTGATAAGAAGTCTCTCAAATCTTTCCCATCCAGGAGAAATGGCCAATATTTCTGTAAGATATAAATTTCACCCGATTTCGCCCGATTGTCGAGAGTAGGTGCCTATGGGTTGCACCACATTATTATAGTCTTTTATCTTTTTATTATGTAAGTCTATTGATGTAAAGGAATGCAGAGACATAACCTGCAGTGTGTGGCACCACATACAAAATAATATTAGAATCAAAAAAAGAGCAGAGATTGTATAGGACTTTAACGGTTGCTACTATAATAGCTAATAGGAAGAGAGTATTCATATATGTATAAAAAAAAATGTCATAAAAACATATCAAGAAAATTGTGCATTCTACATAGATACAGACATTCTCCTATCAAATGGCTAAATGTATAGCTGTACAGAGAAACCTGTTCAGATGGTTCATAAATAATGTAACTTAGTAATTAGAGAGATAGGTATGCGATAATCTTCCATGTGAAGGGCCAAACAATGGAATCAATTTACCACCATCAATGGATCACTACGCGTTTTGCCAACATCTTCTTCAGGGGATCCTATTGGTACTGGCAGATGTATCACAATTAATGTGTGATTGCAAATGTTCATATACAAACATATACATCAAAAATACACTTCTCATTGAGCATTAAACATATTCCAATGAAGCAATATTCTTGAACTAGAACTATGGTCACAATGTAGAAATCAATATGTTTTGCACCTATACAGTCTGTTAAACATGTCACTGTTTATTTTGCAAAAAGCAGTAAGGATGGTGAGATATCTACCTTGTCTCCAGCTCTCATGTGCACTTTCTTTAGTGAGGTGACAACTTTACTTCCTGGTTTTCAAATTGCCTTTGTTGAACAGAATACATGTTGTCCCCATTTGCATCTATCTCACTCTGCAGAACCGTCCTGACATCACTGGGGGAGGGGCTCCAATATCCATGGAACTCTCAGCCATTCATTCTACATACAAGTCCAGATTAGGCCCCTCCCACAATTGGCATTTGAAGCCCTGCCTACTCCCACCTATGTTCCGCCTTTGCCCACCCACTGCTCTGTCTATAAAGGCTGATCCTAGGTTGGATTTTGTTCTGCCAGTTTACAAATTACCAGAGGAGAGCAGACAGGGAGAAGCACACAGACTAATAGACAGATCTGTGTGGAAATTAACTTGTAATGACTTGTGCTGTTTTACATAGCACACATCCAGCTATTGATTGGCAGATGGGTGTGTGTTATGTAAAATAGACTGAGCATCATAGAAGGCTTGGAGGGCTGTTGGAGAGACAAGCCACTTCACTGAAAAGAAATGACATCTGACCTCTGCTCTGCTCTGTTGAACTCCTCCCATTATCTCTAGCAGTGTATAGTAGAAGAAATGGATGGGAGATTGCAGATCACACTTGTAGCTACATGGTAGGAAAATAATAATTTCAGTTATTATCTTTATTACCATGTGTAACTTTCAGGAACTTATATGAGGATTTACTGAAATATGTATGTTGCCTTTAGTTGTACTTTAAGTATTTGAGTACTCATTAGTACATACCCAGGCCAAAATGAGAAACATGGAGTGCCTGATCCAAAATGTGTGTGTGTGTGGGGGGGGGGGGGGGGGGGAC
>BLSH010397115.1:30928-44782 GCA_018402905.1 Glandirana rugosa | reverse complement strand
GAACACTTTGCTCGGTTTCCCTCCCCTAACCTCTGTACTGCGGGGAGAGTGAAGGAGGGAGGAGGGAACAGACAGGAGGAGAGGGGAGGGGGGCGGGATGCTGGGAGAAGGTAGAAACGAGTCCACAGCGATCTTCTTTATTATGACAGATGCAGGGCAGGCAGCTTCCCGGAGGGCGGCAGCTGGGTGATGAGAAGAGCCGCTCTGTCCAGTGTATGACACTCAGAGGGGGAGCGGCTTCAGCCTGTGTGCAGCTTTGTAGCATCGCCGCAGCTCCCCCTCTGAGTGTCACACACTGGACAGAGCGGCTCTTCTCATCACCCAGCCGCCGCCCTCCGGGAAGCTGCCTGGCTGTGATCAGCCCTGAAAACATGGAGAGGAGTGAAGGGACAACTTTTATAGTTCAGCGCCCCCTCCCTGCGGCGCCTGGGTGCACTGCACCCCGCGCACCCGCCCAGGATCGGCCCTGGGTTTAACATATAACAAACAAGATCTAAAAATCAAGCAAAATAAGAAGAGCTGCTACTTTAAAGAGAAATGTCCACCTAAAAAAAGAGAGATATCCAAAAGATATAAGTAGCGCTATCTCAAAGGTAAGGAGAAAAGTGAAAAAATCCTAAAACACATAGGTACATGCAGGTAGTCCACTTGAAATCCCCATTTGATGTGAAAAATGTCAGTCCATACAGCCATACAAGGCTCTATATCCAGGCACCTTTAAAGGGAGAAGGAGATCTTCTATATAACTTCCACCACCATACACCACGTGACCAACCAGGTGTGAGGAAACCCCCAAAGGGTAGACTCTTACCAGAGAGATATGCTAGGCATTCGCATGCTCTAGCGAAGATCGATTGTTGTGCTATCCTGTGCACTAAAAAGTCCTGGATAATGGCACTGGTCAAATCCTCAATATGGGTCAAGGTTGCGTGTATGGAGTCATAAAAACAACAAGGGTCGCAACATAGTGTAAAACTGTTTCACATCATTTATTTAGTCAATCAATCCATAAAAAATCCCCTCTATGTAAGAATTCTTACCAGAGATCATTAAAAACACAGCAAAGCAAGGCATACGGACGTCGACCATCCCAGAACTTGTTCAGACCTCTGGAGACGCTGCTCACCGCTACCCCTTCTCCTCCGTCCAGCATGGAGACGCGAGAGACACAGGAGCCCGCTGTCAGCTTGCTAGAGTGAAGCCGTGCAAGCCAACCACGACGCGTTTCGTCACTAATCGGACTTCTGCTGATGATTGGCTGGACAATTGCTAGCGTTTTGAAACCTTGAGCATGTTGAAAAATGAAATGGTAAATCAATTTTGCAAAAGTTAAAAAAGTAACATATAAAAAAACAGAATCTCTATCAGTCTGTCATTCATTGGTTCCTTTCGTAATGCGAGACTTGTGCGAGATCTCAGGAGAACTCGACCGCTCTATTTATATTATAATAATAGAGACCGTTCCATTCCAACTTATTAGTAGTTGTAATTCAGCCACTTGTGTCTTCGTGGTTTTGTGAGTTTGGATTTTCAGCATTGGCTGAAATCAAATCGAAAAAGAGAGAGAGAGAGACTTCTTAAAATCGGCGATGAAATGCGTGCTTGTTTGTTGACTTTGGAGTTTCGCTTCAGTCTGATTTGCTCTCAAAAGCCGGCACATCATTCACATTAACTTTAAAATGAAATATATATATGTAAAAATAAATACGTTTCTCACCACAAAAATTGTTAAATCTTTTCAGGTGTGCCTTGAAAATGTTTAGATCTTTTTGGTGCGCCGCAAGACAAAAAAAGTTTGAGAGACACTGTGCTGAAGGATGTGTATTTCTCTTTATCCAGTCCTGAGGCTAAGATAGTGATAGCAGATAGCTGGGCCAAGTTGGTACTTGAATTAGTCTACTTCAATTAAGAATTACAGTTAAGTAATTTCCCTGCTCCAGCCTATGACTGGACAATAAAGGAGCAGCATCAGACTGATGAGTCATCCTTCTGCTCACTCCTCCTGTCATCATGTTCCTTGTGAGAATTTTTCAAATCAACACACCTGCTTGGCTAAAACCACTGGCCTTCCCTCTTCCAGTCTGCTGTATATACAAGAGGCTGATGCCAACACATAAGAAAATACTTACACTAGTTTAATGTAAAATAAATAATGATTTTTTTAATGAATATATAATTGCATTTACTGATTACAATTTTTCCATGGCGGTCAGCTCAGCATTAAGATACGGCATATGTCAGTGTGTCTTAAAAAAATATTGTCTTATATACAGTATCTCATGAAGAGATGTGTTTATTTAGCTAGGGCTTTCAAGCAATAACACATTTTTCAACATAAATTGAAAGTTATAAAATATATAAATTGTTGTTTGCTTTCTTTGTACAAATGTGTATTCAGTTGTAATTTCTTTTATTTGTTATGCTCTGGCAGTCAGAGGTGGCCTTCACAATACATTTGTCACAAACCACTTTGTGTGCCTGGAATGCCGTTTATCATTCACTAAACATAGACACTCGCCTGCAACCGTGGTAATGTAATTTAATCCGATAAGCCTTAGCATCAATAAGGCTAAATGTCTCTGAAATCTTGCTCCTGAATTAGTAAATAACCTGAGCCTACAGAATATCTTGAAGCCACTGGCTTTATTGAATACTGCAGAAAAATGTCTTTTTTGTCAGATTACTATCAAAAAGCCAGACAAATTAATATTTTTTTTCTTTTTGAATGAATATTTATCTCATGCAGATAAAACGAAAGTGTATAGTGTACTGCAAATTGTTCCCTTTGGCAACTTGCTTTAACCAATGGCTTAGAAAAGCTTTATTTCATTTTTCTTTGATGCTATTTAATTTAATTGCAGTTCTAATTGCACAAATATTGTATTAGCTTGGTGTAACTTATGTAATAGGTTTATTTTTACTTACATTTTTATTCATATTGGGTATATATCATAAAAAGCTATGTTACCTCTTAATGACTTCATCCCCAGAAGGAATTCACACTTTAGGACCTTTTTGTGATTCGGCACTGCGTTGCTTTAACTGACAATTGCACGATCGTGCGGCGTTGTACCCAAACGAAATTTGCATCCTTTTTTCCCCACAAATAGAGCTTTCTTTTGGTGGTATTTGATCTCCTCTGCATCATTTCTGATTGCCGCTATAAATAAAAAAAGAGCAACAATTTTGCAAAAAGATCAATATTTCTTACTTTTTGCTAAAATACAAATCCAAAAAAAAAATAAAAAAACATTTTTTTCATCGGTTTTGGCCAATATATATTCTTCCTCATATTTTTGGTTAAAAAAATCGCAATAGGCATTTATGGATTTGTTTCCGCAAAAGTTGCCGCGTTTGCGGATGATGAGAATTAATTTCTGGGGTTTTTATTGTTTTTTTATTTTTTACTAGTAATGGCAGCGATCTGCGATTTTTACCGGTAATGCGATATTGGAGCGGACATGTCGGACCATTTTGACACTTTTTTGGGACCATTGGCATTTATACAGCGATCAGTGCTATAAAAATGCACTGATTACTGTGTAAATGCCATTGGCAGTGAAGGGGTTAACCTGAAGGGGGCACTCTAAGGGTTAACTGTGTTCCCTGGATGTGTTCTAACTGTATGTGGGCTGGACTGGCAGGGGGAAGGGAGTGATCATGGCTTCCATATGCAGGAAGCCTGTGATCACAGCCCTCCCCCCTCTATGAGAATGGAGATCCGTGTTTACATACACAGACCTCTGTTCTCTCACTGTGGGGGGGGGCATCGTGGGTAGCCAGCGGCGATCGAGTGCACCTTACCCGCTTCCTGGCCTCCCCGGACACAATGAGCGTGCCTGCTCACAGTACTAGTTATCGCAGCCGCCATCATATGATGACAGTTTGCGATAACAAGCCACCTTGTCGCCGTCAGATGCTGGTCGGCGGTCGACAAGTGGTTAAAGAAGGCAGTAAATACTTGGTTTTCTCAGTGCCCACCGCAGAGTGATGCTCAGATGCTAAAAAAACTGCCCCCTGGTGAACCACCAGCATTAATTTTAACATTCTATTCCAAAAGGGACAATTAATTATTTTCATTGAGTTTCTTCTTACAAGCTATTCTATTTTCTATCTATGGCTGTACAGACATCTCCAGAAGATATGTTTCTTTAAAGGATTAGTTCACCTTTAACAAAAAAAAAAACTTCTTATGCAGGTAAGGGGCACCTGTAGATAAAAAACAAGCTGTGCAGCTCTGGCTAAAGCTGAATAATGCCCTTGCCCTTGGTGTAGGCCATTTATGTATCTACAGACAGCCCTTATCTGCATAGGCAGTTTTTTGGTAAAGGTCATAGGCGTGTGCACAGAGTGTGCCAGGGCACACCCTAATCACCCTCTGTGGCGCAGATTCCCCCTGTTTAAACCCATGATATTTCACCAAAGCCCTCTAATGGGGCTCCTAAAAAAATGTGTAAAAAAATTAAAAAAATAAAATTGTAAAAAATTATAAAAAAATATTATGGCCTCAGCAAATGCTTAAAAACACAGGTGATAGTCACCCAGTTGCTCCTGCCTTTCTCACATACAGAAGTGAAAACGTGCAGGAGAAATCATCTACTGAAAATGGATACATGAACAGAATTCTCTCAAACACCCATTATTTTTCAACTTTAACTGCTTCATGATACTGTACTATTGAATATGACATGGGATGGGGGTGCCACTTTCTGTAGATCTGTAATCAAATATGGTTGTATGACTGCAAAAAATGCAAAAGTTAAAAAAAAAGAATTACAAGAAGAAAAAACAAACAAACAGCCCAGTGGATTGTAATGGGCCTTTCCCTGCTTAACAAGTATAGGTATAAATCAAAAAGTTCACAGATTCCTTTTTTGTTCTTCTATATGTCTATGCCATATCTGCAGAACATAACATTTTGTTTAGTATGCTAAGTATGTGGCACTACAATTCGTCTAAGAAACATACAACAATTACACATATGAGAATGTGGATTTGAGGATAAAACATTTAAATATACAGTATGTACTGTATGTACAATACAAAAAAGGGAAGTACAAAGTTTTCACTCTTCAAAGATGTTGTTTCTTTGTGTGGTATTGTCATGTACCTAGTGGTGGAGTTTGACTTATGTAGTGGGCAACCTCTCTTACGACCCTGATTCGGGAACCCCTGGTAGAGTAGACATGGGCTCGGGGGTGCAGGGAGGCACGAGGGTCGGACTGGGTCACTGGGGGTGGTGTGCTGGTCCATATGGAGCTTGTGCAAGCAGAAGCATAGTGATGCAGGCCGGGTCAGTAACAGGTTGGCAGAGCAGTACAGAAGGGTCAGGCAGGTACAGGCAGAGTTCGTTAACAGGCGGGCAGCGAGGTACAAGGGAGCAGGCAGAAGAGTGGTCGTGGAAGCCGAGGTCGGTGCAGGCGGAGATCAATAGCAGGGTCAAGACAACCCGGGTCACAAGAACAAACAATCAGGATCACAGGTTGCTTCAGGAACACACAAACGCTGTAGAATGGACAGCACTTGCTTCCTGGTGTTGACCGCTTAAATGGCTGCTATTGGCGTGCATGAGCGAATGCGCACAGACACACGCAATGTGCACAGGAAGCCAGAAACGGGCAGAAACATCCTTTTTCCTAACAGGTATCTTAGTAGCTGGGAATGGGACATGTGTCATGTACCTGGGGGGTAGAGCCTGGTCTATGCAGAGGAAGGCCTCTCTTACACCTCTGACTCAGGGCCCCTGGTAGAGTATACAGGTAGCACAGGAGTGCAGAGTCGCACAAGTGTCGGTAGACGTGGAATGGTTCACAAATAAACATATCCAGGTGTTAGAATGGCCAAGTCAAAGTCCAGACCTGAATCCAATCGAGAATCTGTGGAAAGAACTGAAAACTGCTGTTCACAAATGCTCTCCATCCAACCTCACTGAGCTCGAGCTGTTTTGCAAGGAGGAATGGACAAAAATTTCAGTCTCTCGATGTGCAAAACTGATAGAGACCTACCCCAAGCGACTTACAGCTGTAATCGCAGCAAAAGGTGGCGCTACAAAGCATTAACTTAAGGGGGCTGAATAATTTTGCACGCCCAATTTTTCAGTTTTTTATTTGTTAAAAAAGTTTGAAATATGCAATAAATTTCGTTCCACTTCATGATTGTGTCCCACTTGTTGTTGATTCTTCACAAAAAATTACAGTTTTATATCTTTATGTTTGAAGCCTGAAATGTGGCAAAAGGTCGCAAAGTTCAAAGGGGGCCGAATACTTTCGCAAGGCACTGTAGATCACTCATTTGTTAAATTGGGTTCACACTATTGCGAATTGGATGTGGGTTTCCTTGCATCCAATTCGCATGACAGGAGAATGTGACTGGCTGTCAATGGAGCCAGTTCACACATCTCTGGGGCAGCTGCAGAGCACACAGCAGAAAAGTCCTGTGCGTTTTTGGCTTTGTTTCAGGTCCGTATTCAGCCAAAAATGTGGACCTGAAATGGTGAATGGGGATGCCCCGAGGCCACACAGTGTAAACCCAGCCTTAAACAAGTCTGTAAAGGTTCTCATTTATCCAGGCCATGGTATAGCTATTGGTCTTAAGGCAGCCCATACATACTGTAAGTCTTTTTTTTTTTCATTCAGTCAGTAGGTTGAAGAAAAAAATGACCCGATTTCCCTATCCACGCACTCATTGTGGATAAGGAATCACTCCAGCTCAGTTATTTTATTTTGACAGTGGGAGACTTCTCTGTTAGCAGATCTGTGCTGCCAGCTATAGCTGGTGGCACTGATCGATCATGAAAAACCTGAATGGCTGGTTGGACAGAAGTCGATCGCAAAACTGACTTCTGTACAACCATCCTGCCTATACGTGGATTGAAATGTGCCCGGTCCCTGCTGAACTGGCCACATTTCAATCCATGTATAGGCAGCTTTATTCACATTGAGTTGGATTTGTTCGGTTGAAAATTTCTCACAGCTGATCCAAACTGCTTATAAAGAACTGGAAAATCAGCTTTGATAAGCTGTGAAATGCCTTCAAATAGAATATGTAGAACATGTCTGGTTGAATGTGACTAACTACTACTATCTAATATCTAAACATATTTAATCTGCCAAAAACTCTGACTCAGGTGGTTTTGCTTGCTCATCCGCATTTGTTTAGGGTGACGGAGATACCTGATTGCCTATTTTGCAAAAGAATAAAAAAATAATAAAATTTCACGTAGGCACTTACACTGAAAGATTTCGATTTTAGTGAGAAGCAATTTATTATACTTCAAAGTGCAGATCATTTAAGAATAAGTTACCTTAGTGACCTTTTTAATGAATAACATCCAGATTAGATTTTAACTACAGTAAGGATATATGCACTAAGAAACATGTAATTAATCTGACATGAGTGAAAGAAAATGGACTGAACAGCTTTTTCAAATAATGTGAGATACAAAAAAAAGGCCGAAAATCTTTAACAACCTTTTTTTTCAGTTTGGATTGTTAACATGTTGAATCAAAAGGATAGGTTTTGCTGAAGTGAAAAGTATCATGCACACTAATTTAAAGTGTATTTCAGGGCAAAAAACATGCAGTGCATCTCCGCAACACATGCACATTTCTGTTTTTTAACTTTTACCTCCTAACCCCACCTCCCAGCAGTCCTTTAGGTAGGCTTTAATGCCCAGAGGGTTGCATGGCTTATGTATCATGTGACTGCTGTGATTGGCTCTTACAGCAGTCACATGTTTTGGAGCTTGTTCCTGCTGACTCCTGATCAGAAGACTTGACCAAGAGCTATTGGTGACAGCTCAGTCAGTGTACTGGAAGCTCTTTCAGAGCACAACTTCATGCTGCCATGGACTCATATGTGCAGTAGTTAGCAGTTAAAGCCCAACTTTCTTGCCACCCTTGACAAGAGTTTAAAGACCCTGCAGGTATGGCAAAAAAAAAAATTAAAAAAATGTACATCTGTCAGAAATGAACTCAGATCCTAATATCCTGTTGCTGGATAACAACACACACATTTATGTAGACCGAATGGTGTGAGCCAGTGGCGTATGGTGGTTCTTCTTTTTTTGGGGGGGGGAGGTGGCAAGCAACCACCCCCCTGGACAGTGCGGCACTACTACCATTAAGGTCAATCTGGCACTTACCCCATCAAGGCGGTGGGTGACGAGCAGCAGCTCCTCGGCTCCTGCTCTGTCCTCTCCTCCATCTTCCATGCGTCTCCTCCTCATAGGTGATAGGCATCCAATAGGATCACCTGTCCTTTCAGCCAATCAGGTGACAGGTCTCAGACCAGCTTCCTGATTGGCTGGGAGGAGGATCAGGATTAGAATAGCGAATATTCCAACACACCTGGGTGGGCTGAGAGAGCACTCTCTGCACCTCAACCTGACCCTATTTTGAAGCCTAGTAAAGCCTTTGGCTCTAATCGGTGCTTCAAAAAAACACCCCCAACATTGTAATTCATGCGCCCGGCGTCCTGAAAGGGGCCGGCTGCATGGATAGGGGGACGGTGACCCGGATAAGGAAGGCAGTGGTGGCAGGGATAGGGGAGATGGGCCGCCATGGGTGTGAGCCCTGCCCACTCTTCATAGTCTTCAACATAGACACTAATCATTCTGTAGTCCCGATATAAAATCTAGGGAGCAAATTAAGCCTATACACGCTATACGATGTTAGTACAGCGATCTCCCCACTGAGCTATTGTGTTCTGATAGGGGGACTGCCTCTCTGCCAGAACTGTAGCTGGGGTTTTCCAGCATGCCAGTTCAACAGACGGCTGTACACACTGGCCGAATGTCAGCCGGTTTCTATTGAAACCGAGCCTTCACTCTTCTTGAGAAAACGCAGGAAGTGTGTATGAAACATAGGACTCCAAATTCCTGACATTATCAACTTTTATTTTTTGTATTTTTCGAACAGATATAACAATACGTTTTCAGTGGTATATAACAGACCAAAAGCAAGAAAAGAAGTTCATTGATAGGGGTTATATACACGTTAAGGTAAACTGGTTAAACCTTTGAAAAAAGCAGAAACTGAGGCTTCTATTTTCCTTGCTGTAACAATGGAAGCATTTATTCATGAATTAGATAGCTCCCACCCAAGATGCTAGCAAGATACAGAATGATAGCCAAACCAATGACGTAGGAGATATTTATTTACAATACAAGATAATCAAACACATCTAGTCGATCCTGCAACACAGTTTATTTGTTGAGATAGGTATCAGCTTAACAAAACAAGAGTCAAATAAACATTGAGGGGAAGAAGGAAATTAATATAGCAAATGAAAAAAAGGTAAATGCCAACAACCTGCAGGAAATTGGCAGATTCATGCTGTGTACAAAAGTATAGTTGAAAATACTAGCATTTTATATTATTCTCCCTCTAATATTGTTCTAAAAAAAAAAGCATCATTCTAAAAAATATATTTACTGACAAATATTTTATAAAAACATTAAAATTCTACAAATAATACTACTACTTCAGTTATTGGTAAAAGAAATTTACAGAAATTAGAACATACAATATACATGATATGAGTATTAGTAAAATGGACCTGTGCGTAATAATCTGTTGCTACACATAAATGTTGCAGATATTCAACAAATACCGTATCTCACAAAAGTGAGTACACCCCTTACCTTTTTGTAATTTTTTTAAATATCTTTTCATGTGACAACACTGAAGAAATGACACTTTGCTACAATGTAAAGTAGTGAGTGTACAGCTCGTATATACCAGTGTAAATTTGCTGTCTCCTCAAAATAACTCAACACATAGCCATTAATGTCTAAACTGGCAATAAATGTGAGTACACCCCTAAGTGAAAATGTCCAAATTGAGCCAAATTAGCCATTTTCCCTCCCCGGTGTCATGTGACTCGTTAGTGTTACAGGGTCTCAGGTGTGAATGGGGAGCAGGTGGGTTAATTTTGGTGTTATCGCTCTCACTCTCTCATACTGGTCACTGGAAGTTCAACATGGCACCTCATGGCAAAGAACTCTCTGAGGATCTGAAAAAAAGAATTGTTGCTTTACATAAAGATGGCCTAGACTATAAGAAGATTGCAAAGACCCTGAAACTGAGCTGCAGCATGGTGGCCAAGACCATACAGTGGTTTAACAGGATAGGTTCCACTCAGAACAGGCCTCGCCATGATCGACCAAAGAAGTTGAATGCACATGCTCAGCGTCATATCCAGAGGTTGTCTTTTGGAGACAGAGGTATGAGTGCTGCCAGCATTTCTGCAGAGGTTGAAGGGGTGGGGGGGGTCTGCCTGTCAGTTCTCAGACCATACACCGCACACTGCATTAAATTGGTCTGCATGGCTGTCATCCCAGAAGGAAGCCTCTTCTAAAAATGATGCACAAGAAAGCCCGCAAACAGTTTCCTGAAGACAAGAAGACTAAGGACATGGATTACTGCAACCATGTCCTTTGCTCTGATGAGACCAAGATAAACTTATTTGGTTCAGATGGTGTCAAGTGTGTGTGATGGCAACCAGGTGAGGAGTACAAAGACAAGTATGTCTTGCCTACAGCCAAGCATGGTGGTGGGAGTGTCATGGCCTGGGGCTGCATGAGTGCTGCCAACACTGGGGAGCTACAGTACATTGAGGTAACCATAAATGCCAACATATACTGTGACATACTGAAGCAGAGCATGATCCCCTCTCTTCAGAGACTGGGCCGCAGGACAGTATTCCAACATGATAAATACCCCAAACATACCCCCAAGACGACCACTGCCTTGCTAAAGAAGCTGAGGGTAAAGGTGATGGACTGGCCAAGTATGTCTCCAGACCTAAAGCCTATTGAGCATCTGTGGGGCATCCTCAAATGGAAGGTGGAGGAGCGCAAGGTCTCTAACATCCACTAGCTCCATGATGTTGTCATGGAGGAGTGGAAGAGGGCTTCAGTGGCAACCTGTGAAGTTCTGGTGAACTCCATGCCCAAGAGTGTTGAGGCAGTGCTGGAAAATAATGGTGGCCACACAAAATATTGTCACTTTGGGCCCAATTTTCACTTAGGGGTGTACTCACTTTTGTTGCCACCAGTTTAGACATTAATGGAAGTGTGTTGAGTTATTTTGAGGGGGCAGCAAATTTACACTGTTATACAAGTTGTACACTCACTACTTTACATTGTAGCAAAGTGTCATTTCTTCAGTGCTGTTACATGAAAAGATATAATGAAATATTTACAAAAATGTCAGGGGTGTACTCACTTTTGTGAGATACTGTAACTAAGTAATGTTATGAAGGGGTATACAGTACACTATTACAGATTGGATTCCAGCTATAATGACTGTCCTGTGACAGAGAATACATGGATGTGGTGTATCATTGATGTGTGATACGAATACTGCTTGCATATAAGCATAGATCCATTACATCCATAGATGTTAAATCCTTTCTTCCTTTGGATGCTTAAAACTCAGCTGTTTCATGTGTACCATCCCCACACTGAAGCTTATTTTTTAAGTCCTTGGCTTACTGTAGGGGTAAAACAAGGATGTTTCACCACATTCGTTTAGCTAAAGGAAAATTCTTTCAAAGTACAAATAACATTCATTATCATAGAACAGAGAATCTTGCACTTTCAGCTGTCAGCTGGGGATTCCCAACTGACAGATGAAAGAACAGCAGGGATAGTGCAACATAAAAAAAACAAACAAAAAAAAAAAAGCAAAAGTGTGAGGTTCCCCCAAAATTCAACCAGGCACTTTAGGCCTGGTATGGATTTTTTAGGGGGGCCTCATGAAAAAAACAAAAAGCATGAGCACCCCCCTAAAGTCCATACCAGACCCTGAACTTCCCATGTAGCCTTGGTGGCCAGGAAAGGGCAAGCGTGCACTGCTCCCCTCCCTGAACCATATCAGGATACCAGACCATATGCCCTCAACTAGACATGTGCAATTAGATTTTGTCCGAATACATCCAAATCTTTGAATGAAATAGTAATATCATAAACTCAGCTCAAATTATAAGAATTGATATAGGTACCTACATCCCTAATTCAATATTGGGATTTCCTCACGAGGAAGGTGAGAGGGGCTGTGGAATTTTATTGGTACCGACATAAGCTTACATAGTCAATTTCTTTAAAAACATAACGTTTATTTGTATAGAAAAAACATGTTAAAAATGAAATGCACGCTCAAAAACATGAACAGTATACAAAGATGATATATATTTTATCATACGGTCTATAGCAATGTGTTTCTCAACATGTTTCGCGGGAGAGCCGCTTCTTCAGGTGATTACCACAATTACTTTTGACCAGACACTAAAATGATAAAGAGACTTTAATATACAGACCAAACCAATAAATAGTTACATAAAGGGCCCTGTAAAAAGGCCCACAATGTATAAATATATAACACCTAATCTTTTGTTCAGTCACAATGATACACAAAATCCCGCAACTGCTTACCATGCATATAGAACCACAGAGGTATAGTGCTGAAAGCCAAAAAGACTCCCCTGGGGCGAGCATGGGAGGGTATACTGTTATAATAATGAAATGAAATAATGTTAGCTCTATATGGTATCAACAGTGAATATAAAAATATCTACAAACTCCATATTAACCCAGAAAAGAGGGATTAGCAGCATTAAAATACCCATTGAGCCGATAGCCTAAAAGCAGTAGGCATTGTTCACTTATATAGTAATTCAATAATTCAATGTATGTACCTTGTTTAGTAGAGCAGATAAATCATTTCATTGGGTTAATAGAACCCTTTAAAAGCAGACAATTGTCTAAAGATTATATGCGGCAGCGGGAACAGCAGAGGCTAGTTGGTTAATAAGCCTCAGAGAGGGGCCCAAGGTAAAATGGAATGTAGCAGCGGTCTATATAAGAAAAGAAAGGGGGGGGGGGGGGAGAAATTAATAAGAGATTATTGTATATGCTGTAAGGTAATAGAGTGCAACACCGTTCACACAGACAGTGCCATACCTGCCAGTGAGGCTGTGCGTCCCACAGAAACGCAGGAAAAACTCTGTCAAACAACTGATGAATATACAATGGGTGAATGGGCTTCTGAAAAGGAAGGAAAATTATCGGGGATTAATTCCTATAGTTCACCACTTAAATAACCCAATAAGGGACAGGGGTGGGCTTAACCTTTAAACTTATTTGATGAATACATGATAAATACTTACTAGCAGGTGAGGAACTGCACAGGTGTTCCGTTGTATGTGAAATGACAAGTCCATATCAAAATGCCCATATATTGATCAGCATAGTAGGTAGCTCCTAGATGAATATATAATATTGATCTAATGAGCATAAGCAGACACTTGCTGCACAGCAAAAGTTTACACAATGTGTGCATTTGCAAATGTAGAGAAACCATTGTTACAGTTGTGTTCAAAATTATTCAACCCCTAATGCTGTAAATGGTTTTAGGGAATTTAGTGTACATTTGTAATTGTATTCTGAATGAAATCCTACAAGGACTTCTTAAAGGTGATTTAAGGGATTTTGGTAAATGTCGTAATCCCCAACTTATTAAAACTTGTGTTGACATTGTTACCAAAGAGATGTAAACGTTTACGTGTGTAACACATTTGAAAACGACACGTCGTTCACAGACGAATACGAGTAATCTAGTTATAATATATAAGTAGATCCTCGATGGATGATACGACTAGTTATATACCCGTAAAACTATACCTGAACAGTAAAGTGTATGTTGCCTTGTGGACACGTCAAGGAGTGGACGATCATTCATAAATAGTACATAAGTAGTTTATTCAAATTTCCAATTCGGGTGGGGACAGGGAATAACCCAATAAATTCACCACTTGATATCCTTAATTAGGGGCTATTAAAAGGAAGGAAAA
>BLSH010397115.1:7475-20777 GCA_018402905.1 Glandirana rugosa | reverse complement strand
ACGTGTGGAAGTAGAAACAAATCGACATATCTGCTCGCATTCTCCGTTAGTGAGCCTATCCTGGAGACTATGGGTCTACCTGGTGGTTTAGTTTTGTGTTTGTGTATTTTTGGAATTGAGTAGAAAGTTTGCATACGATGATGTTTGATGTTGAGATAATCTAATGTGTCCTTGTCAATTATGCCTGTCAAAAATGCCTCCACACATAAGTGACGAAACTCTTCCTCAAATTGGGTAGCCAATTCCGAGCTGATCGGGTGGTACCATTGAGGGTTACCCAGGATATTCAAACACATGGTTTGATAATAATCATGGGTCATCACCACAATGTTTCCGCCCTTGTCCGAGGGCTTAATCACTATATCTGAATTACTCTGTAATTGTTTTAAAGCTGTTTGTTGTTGAGGAGATAAATTGTGTGTAATTGGGTGCCATTTTGAGTGTTTTAAATCTCGAATACATTGGTGTAAAATAGACCAAATTGTTGGGCATAACGTTAAGTCCGGGAATTTGGTGGATTTTGGTTTAAACTTGTGCCATTTTGTTTGTACTGCATCTGCAGATGAATTACAAGCCGCAGTACTCAGGGGTAGGGATGTTTGGGAAGCCTGTGGTTCCTCCTCAATGTCATTGCCACTTTCATCATATAGTAGGATGAGGTCTCTAAGAGCTCTGCATTCATCCATAGTATAGTTCTTTGTTTGTTCTGTTAATTCAATTTCCAATTTCTTTCTATTACGTTCGTCGTCGTACAGATATCTATACATTAAATTACGCGCGAACAAGTGTAGATCTTTAATCGTTCCCAACATGTTGATTGGATATGTGGGACAAAAACCTAGACCTAATTGAAGTACGATACTGCTGTGAAACAAAGAAACAGAAGAGTCAGATTCAGAGTATTCATCATGTAGTTGTCTAGTATTATAAGAAAAAATCCTATTCTCCGCGCTTAAGGAGTGAGGTTTTCTCTGCAGTGGTGAGGAAGGGGATGTCTGATGGTATCAGAACTGGATAACGTGCCAACCTGCTGCCACCTGATGGACTGGGGTCATCCCAAACTATAGAAACAAAAAAGCACACAAGGGCGCACTGGCATAGCGTATTATCCTTGATAAATTTTAATCAGTAAAAATCATAAAAACATACTCACAAACAGCTCATGTCACAAGTGTTTCACAGTACTGGAGTAGGTGACAACCGTACAACCGTCTCCTGCTGGTAACCTGGAAGGACTAGCTGACGCGTTTCAAGGCCGAAGCCAGGCTCTGATGAAGAGGCTACGGCCTTGAAACACGTCAGCTAGTCCTTCCAGGTTACCAGCAGGAGACGGTTGTACGGTTGTCACCTACTCCAGTACTGTGAAACGCTTGTCACATGAGCTGTTTGTGAGTATGTTTTTATGATTTTTACTGATTAAAATTTATCAAGGATAATGTGCTATGCTAGTGTGCCCTTGTGTGCTTTTTTGTTTTTTAGTTGTCTAGTATTGGTTGGTTGCCTTTTCCTATTGCGGTTTTGATTCGTAGCTAGATTTGTCCACTTGTACGCATATCCTCCCATAAAGGCCAGTCTGTCTCTATGAAATTTCGCTTGCTTTTTGGCAATGATTTCCTTATTGATGGCTTCTAAACGGTTTCTGATTTCTTGCCACTTGATGGAGAAATCTGGATGTTGGGAAACTGCCTTATATTGCGCATTTAAATTGTCAATGTCTGTATTTAGAAGGTTCATTATCTTTAAGATATTGTTAAACCAACAAACCCATCATAGCTTTGCTACAGTCATTGAGTATTTGTTCCCATTCTTTAATAAAGATGTCTGTCGGGTTTTTTTATAGTAGGGAAAGTTTGTATACGTAGTCCTTGGGGATTTATCCCCTCATCAATATATTTTTGAAAGAAATCTATATGCCAATGTAAATGAGACTTGCGTTTAAGTAAATTGTAAATTTTGCCTAGATAGGTTTGTAATTCCTCTTGTATTTTTGAGGATGGGGGTGTACAAGCAGATTGAATCTCAGACATAAATCCTGCCAATGCGGTACCATGTAAATCCATCTTATGCCAATTTGAGTATACGCTGCTGATAGGGTGTGATTCTTAAATCATATGTCTATTGTTCTAAAATTAAGTAAACATTTTTATATCCAGCTGAGCATATCCACATGGGAAGTGAATGCCCCGGGTGTATTATCCACCCTATATCTATAATATCATAAACTCAGCTCAAATTATAAGAATTGATATAGGTACCTACATCCATAATTCAATATTGGGATTTCCTCACGAGGAAGGTGAGAGGGGCTGAATGAAACAGTAATGATTAGTAACAAATTTACTTGAAATCCGTTAAAATTAGTTTCATTTACCGAAGGGCTTGGTATGGACTCGGGGGGACCCAAAGTCATTTTTTTTTTACATTTTTCTTTTGCCAAGCAATGCTGGCATTCTTTTCTTTACATTTATCTGTCAGTGGGGAAGCCAGCTGAGAGATGATGGTTGTTAAAGCCAGCTTCCCATCCCTCGGCTTAACAACCAGCAATTCTTCACACAGAATTCAATTCGGTCGACCATTTTTTGTTTGAAAACAAATAATTGATAAACAAATTTTAATGGAAACAAATTAATTTTAATGAAAACGAAACAAAACTAAACAAATTCTGAAACCAAACTAAATGAATTCCATAACAAAACAAAATTAGTAACATAACAAATCTATCTGAAACATAACAAATGTTTCCATTTTGCACATGTCTACCCTCAACCCTCTGGTAAAGCACCCTGTCCCCATGTTGATGAGGACAAGCGTCTCTTACCCACAACCCTGGAAAGGTAGTTGAGGAGATCTGCAGGCAGAGAGGATATTGGAATCTGGAAGCCCTCTTATTTTTAAATGAGTAAGGGGTACATAAGGGGTGCATAGTACCCCTACTTATTCACAAAAAATGCACCCTAAAATAAAAACACACTCTATCTGATTTAAATGCGCTCTGCTCAGGGGGAAATATGCATACTGTATCTCTGATGTCTTGCGTTAGTCTGAACTTGCTGGGAACATTTTGTTTAATCCTAAAGGGTTTCTCTGTGCTACTGCATGCTGTAACAATGATCTTTTTATGAGCTGGGTCAACAATGATAGTCTCTATTGATATATATAAGTAGAGGTTCTGCTTTTTCTTCATGCTTTATGCCAGTATACTACTTTTTAGCTTAGCGATCTTTGTGCTATTTTGGTCAGTCCTGTTTGGAGAAGTCTCCTTCTCCCTTGCTGGTCGATTGTTCTTACCCTTTAAACTTTCATGGTCAAATGTTCTTAAGCTATTTTTTTTCATAGAATAAATCAGGTGTTACACTTGCCAAAAAAGGCAACACTGAAACTATTACATACATGTTACAAAAATTAAGGGAATTATTAATTATGCTTTCATGAATGCTAACAAATTTGCAAAGCAATTTTTTTTTAAATCCCCCCCCTGCACTTTAGGCTATTGTCTAAACTCTTAACCATCACTCTCTAGCACTTTACCTCAGCTAAGCTATCTCCTTTACTTTTAACCACCCCCAATATTTTACCTCTAAACTAAAGCTTTAACTCTAAACTACAGTATCTTAAGTAGGGATGGGCCCACAGTTCAAGCCGAAAATCGGGTGTTCGCCCATTCGTTGAATTTAGAACATTATGGGGTGTTCGCAGCAACTTCGCCGCAGCGGAGCTCCCCATAATGTATTGCGAGCAGACGGCGCACACAGCTCCTCCCCGTTGGGAGGGCTCCCGCCGTCTGCACGCTTTTTGCTCTGACAGTTTAGTTATATGGCAGGGTGGGGCCCCTTCTGATGTCACTGGGTGGCCCCGCCCTTCCATATAAATAAACTGTCAAAGCAAAAAGCAGTCAGTAGGCGGGAGCCCTCCCATGGGGGAACCCGATACTAATTCACATGGGCGGGACAGGATCTGGTGCCCCCTTATTCAAGGGGGCTTCCAGATTCCGATAAGCCCCCCACTTGCAGACCCCCACAACCACAGCCCAGGGTTGTGGGGAAGAGGCTCTTGTCCCCATCAACATGGGGACAAGGTGCTTTGGGGTGGGGTCCCCCCTGCCCCAAAGCACCCATACTCCCCATGTTGAGGGCATGTAGCCTGGTACTGTTAGGGGGGTGCTCACCCATCCCCCTCTATCCTGGCTGGCCAGGTTGCATGCTCGGATAAGGGTCTGGTATAGACTTTAGGGGGAACCCCACGTCATTTAAAAAAAAAAATTGGTGCTGGGGTTCCCTTAAAATCCACACCAGACCCGGCGCACATTTTTCAGTGATTTTTATCTATATTGCTGGAAGTCGGCAATACATTACAGCCCCAAGTGGTTTTAAATGACAATTTTTCCTTTACAAATGTTGTTTTGCTCTGGCACTGTTCTAAACATCATAGAGGTGCACCATTTTACAGGCAGACTAAGGGGACCCCCCAGGCACATTATTTAAAGGAATATTTCTTTTTCATTGTTTTACTTTAAGCCTTATTAAAATCATTGCTCCTGAAAAAAACTATCAATTTAAAAACTTATTTTTGCATTGATACATGTCCCCTAGGGCAGGACCCCATACACTTTTTATGGCAATAACTTGCATATAAGCCTTTAAAATGAGCACTTTTTATTTTTTATGTTCAGGTCCCATAGACTTTAACGGTGTTCGAATGTTCGCACAAATTTTTTGCCTGTTCGCATGTTCTGGTGCCCATCCCCAATCTGAAGTTAGAATCAAGTCAGATCTGCTGGTCTACATATTTATTCTACAGGGTGGGCCATTTATATGGATACACCTTAATAAAATGGGAATGGTTGGTGATATTAACTTCCTGTTTATGGCACATTAGTATATGTGAGGGGGGAAACTTTTCAAGATGGTTGATGACCATGGCGACCATTTTGAAGTCGGCCATTTTGAATCCTACTTTTGTTTTTTCAATAGGAAGAGGGTCATGTGACACATCAAACTTATTGGGAATTTCACAAGAAAAACAATGGTGTGCTTCGTTTTAATGTAACTTGCAATACGTAAAAAGCAATCTGCATTTCTAAATAACAGGTCAGCAGTAACATCCTTTAATATAACGTGAACAGCACTACTACTTCCTATTTGAAGCTTAATTTACCTACAGGGGGCTCCTGGAGGATGTCAGATGACAAAACACATAGGGAGGGCTTTGAAAACGACCACGCTTGCCAGGTCCGTGCTCTCGGAGAGTTGGCTTGGCTATACGTGATTGTGCGCTATACCAGTCTCAATTGAGGCACTGTTTAATGTGAATGTTTTGGTGTGCTTTTATTGAATAAAGTCATTGATGGTTTTACGGTGTGAGAGGCTTTTTCTCCTCCTCCTGGTTATGTGTATATAGTTGAATAATATGGAGAGCTAGTATAGAGAATTCTTGAAAGAGATCTGCTGAGCCTGGAGAAGCTACAAATCCTGACTCGTATGCCTCGTACACGCGGTTCGACAGTCGTACGAACAACCGTTGTATGCAAAATTGATCGTTAGTACGCGCAATTAGAACTGCCGATGTACGACGGTCGTACAACAGGAGTTGTATGAGCAAACTAGAAAACGATGTAGTACCAAGAAGCGGTCTTACGACCGTTGTATCGTATGTACAAAGAAGTTGGTCCAACAAGTTGTATTGTGCAAAACACGCATGCTCAGAAGTCAGGAACAGCCAGACACTAATTACATGCACCTGAACTTTCTCTTTATACGTTCATAACACGACACTACGTTCAGCTTGGTCATACGATCATGTAGTGCATGTCAGTATGCTAGATACAACAGCCAAAATATGATTTGGTCAGTTCGGTCGTACGACCGTCGAACCGTGTGTACGAGGCTTAAGATTTTCATGTGCTGTATGCTGGTTTATACAATTACCAGCATTTTTCTCTGGGGAGTTAATTTGGTGTATTTGGTGGTGGAGTGCACTGAAAGATGAAATAAGGAAAAGGAAGGGAAGAAATTATTTTTTAAGAACATTCTTTCTTTTATTTTGCACAGGAGTTTTCTCTACATGGAATACTTTATGCATATGGATGATAATTGAACACCTTTTATTTAATTTCTATTGAGTTTTTAGTTTTTCATTAATTTCACAGTTGAAATATTGAGTTTCACTAGCAAAGGTGACACATATATGATATTGTGTTTGATGTATATGCCCTTTATTGTTTGTTATATTATGCACATTTACACTTTTTGTTAGGGAAAAAAAAAATGTATTGCACTAAGGCCTCATACACACGGACGTTTTTTGATGCCGGCGTTTTCTGGCGTTTTTTGCAGCTCTCCATGTTAGTCAATGGCCCTATAAAAACGCCGACGTTTTTGAGCTGTAGATGGCTTCGACGTTAGTGAGCTGAAACTAGAACCCACGACCAGTGTGTTCTGAGGCTGTAACGTTTTGGCATTTTTTGACGCCGACACCACAAAATGCCAACAAACGCCACCTAATATTATACCGGTGTTTCCCGGCGTTTTTAGGTTGAAAAATAGCAGAGTGATGATTTTTTTTTAAAAAAAGCCTATTGACGCCGACGCTCACTAACGCTCAAAAACGCTGATGCATAACGCCGACTTTTTTTCCTTGACGTCAGGCCCGACGTTTTGTTTATTTTTTTAGAAACGTCCGTGTGTATGAGGCCTAAAGGTAAATTAAGCTTCAAATAGGAGGCAGTATTGCTGTTCCCCTTATATGATTTCTTTTTGATGTTTGCATTAATTGAATTGCAGCTGCACCATTAGTTGTTCATTAGACAAATTGTGGTGCAGTTCTAATTGTCTGTTTATAGCAGCAGCATCCTACCCATTTCTTTCAGCATTGATTTAATTGAAACCCTTAACTCTTAACCATCTTAATAACCTCAGACTAGCTAACAGTAAATACATATTTTATTAGCAGTGAAAGTATCTGTAGGTTTCAAAAGTGTCCCATGCTGAGTCATTTCACTGATATCTCAAAGCACCAAGATTGCAGCAAACAATAAAATGATTTGTTACTTAGCATACTTCAGAAGAGAAAGAAGATGAGGATGACATTTTGAAATGGAAAAAGATTCAGGTAACTATTACATAGTCAGTATCACCAACAAGCATTTTCTCTCTTTTCTATGTATACTGATGCTTCCCTCTCCACCATTTATCCCTAACTACACCATTTCTCTTTATCATTCCTCTTTATTTCTATCTATATATATATCTCACTATATCCAGCACACCTTCTTCTCTCTTTTTGTGTGTATTTTCCCACAATTCTGAAAAATATTGTAGATTTGTTTTGTAAAAAGTGTTTTCTATATTAAATATCATGTACTTGATCTTGCATATATTTTTATGTAGGTCTAGAACTATGTTTTACATGCTTTTATATAGGTAAATTTGACATTTTGCATATACCTATTAATAGTTGGTGAACATGAAGCAAATTACTTTTCTGAGGGCTAATGTTCTGGGTTGTAATGGGTTTGTGCACCACAGCTGCAAATCCTCTCCAAATCGGACATTTATATGATATATCTGAATATGTAGGGATTCCATGGAGTGCAGCAGCTATAAATGGGAGAAAAAAGTAAGTACAGGAGCCTCCTGGAAACTGCTATTCGGCTATAATTACTGTTTTTTCCCTGCTTGTTACTAGTAATAGATTTGCTTCAAGCAGAAGGCTTACTTTTTTAAAATTTATGTTGAAGTGTAACAAAACTATCTAGGTAAGATTGTCTCTAAGTAGAACCTGGCACTGTCCTCTGGGTCTGCTTTTGTTATATAAGAGCATATGAGTATCTAGAGAGAAAATTAAGCAGTCTCAGAAGCAAATACAAAGGTTTCTCTTCAAGAGCATGAAAGAAGCAGGCAGTCTGCCACTGCAGTTTTCTGGGCTTATGTAGAATATTGTGTTCTCAGACACTCCCTTATACTGTACAACCCTGGTTTATTGCTTGAAACTCGTATTACAATATATATATATATATATATATATATATATATATATATATATATATATATATCAGCACATGTCTTTTAGAACTTTAAAGAAAGAATAGTGAAAACTGTCAATCCTATTTCTTTCACTTGCACTATAAACCTCAAAAATGTTCAAGTAACAGGTTTCATAATATTTATGAATAATGCTTTTAAATTACCAAAATGTGAATACATTTTGGTAAAATGGCAATCAACACTTTGAGGAGTTACATGGTCCATTAAGCCTCCTGCATGTATCCCTACCTTGCAAATGTCACCCTTTTCAGCTGTAGCAGCATTGCCGAACACTGAAATCAGTGGGTGTCTCTGTTTCCTGGAGCTCGGTGGGTGGAGTTGTGATTTCACAAGACTCCCCACCCACCTCTATACTGAGAGCTGGAAGGAGATGGGAGGGGGGAGTATGAGGCTCTTTTTGCTCTGTGCAGGAGATAATATGACCTGTCAGTCACACAGCATGGGATACAACGACTCCTATTTTTCGCTCAGTCTTTTTTTTTCAATTGAAACGATAACAGGATACAGGATTACTCGGTTGGATTAACTCTTCGTGGCAAAACTGGGCACAGATGACATTATATCCTCTCCTGTACAGGTGTCGGTATTTTTTTTTCTTTTTCTTCTCTTTAACCACTTCAATACAGGACACTTATACCCCCTTCCTTCCCAAACCAATTTTCAGCTTTCAGTGCTCTCACATTTTGAATGTCAATTACTCAGTCATGCAACACTGTACCCAAACAGCATTTTTATCATTTTTTTCAAACAAATAGAGCTTTCTTTTGGTGATATTTAATCACCTCTGGGTTTTTTATTTTTTGCGACATAAGATAAAAAAAGAGCAAACATGTTTAATAAAAACCCACTTTTTTTAGTTTTTATGATAAACGTTTTCCAAATAAGTCATTTTTGTTCCTAAATTTGGGCCAAAACCTATACTGCTACATATCTTTGGTAAAAACAACCCATATAAGTGTATATTATTTGGTCTGCGTGAAAGCTATAGAGTGTACAAGCTATGGTGCCAATCATTGAAAATTGATCACACCTGATGCACTGATGGATCTCATTTCTTGAGTACAAATATTCCCCAAATGACCCCTTTTTTTGTGTCAATAATTTTTTTTGAAGAATGAAGTCAATACATAGACAGTAGTTATTGTCAAGTTAGAAAGCCGTAATGACATATTAGAGTAACAGCGTATGGTCCGATGCTATACACTACAACATTATATGGAACGTACAATTGACAAGAGTATGATATTTTATTCTATCTCGCCAGGATTTACGTGTCACAGGAGTAACTTTAACTTAGTTAAATATGACCACAGATGAAGGTGGAGGGTATCCCTAGTGGGTCTAGCTCCCTGACCTGACGCCCCTAATGGGAACCTGCTGCAACAGAAACGGGAGCCTGCCCCACCAGGCTCGCAAGTAGAGGTCCATCAATACCCTGGCATAACTCAGTAACTCAACTACACCTTCAATTTACTATGTGTGTACACTTATATAATGCAAAGTCTGCTATTCAATTTTATTACCTTTAGAAAGATTGGTGAGAAGAAAGGAGAGTGAAGAGAGGAAAGAAGAGATAGATAAAGGCATACATGTATCCTAGATTCAATGAATATTATCAGCATAATGTCTGACGTGAGTGTCACCATTTTGACCAAGGGCTCCATGTTTAGGCTATTTTGTTACTTGAATGGTCAATTGTGGACATCATGAGCTCATAGTCGCAGTGTAGTTGTACTGCTGCTATGATTTCCATAATTGTAGGGAGACCAGTAGTTTTCCATTTTTTCTTTTTTTTCAATGATTTTTATTAAGTTTTCCGCACATTACAGAAATAAGTAATGTTCTTTTAAGGAAAAAGGCAGTATAGGTGTGCCGTAGATTATAACTTGTAACATCTGCAAATGGTAACATAATATATGGTCACAACTATTGGTTGCGGACATTGTAGGGCACCCCAACATGGGTTCACACTGTGCCTGAGGGACCGATGAGTGACCCGGCAGCTCTCCTCATATGCATCAATCATGCAGCTCCTAGGTATGTTGTGGGAGGGGTCCTGATTAACGATATAGCTATTCAGGATGGAGCCAGTTAAGCAACTTAGTGTGGGCTAGTGTATCCCACTGCACGCACAACCTTAAGGTGCAATCAACATAAGCTACTATACATTAGCTGTGAAGTTCAAAGCCAGGGATGATCCTTGAAAAGAAATAAATAAACAGACAAACATTGGTAAACATCTACTGAGAGTTCCAAATGCTTTTAGAACGGAGTTGAGACAAGTGGTCCTCACTGATGACTTGAGATCTTGCTGAGTGTCTGAGGGGTGAAGACTGAGGCTGTATGTATTAGGGAGTGACTGGTAGTCACATCTAGAATATGTTATAAGGGGTGCTTCTCTGGTCCTTAACCAGTTCCCTTCCAAGTCATTGTAAAATGACGTCGGCAGGGAACATCCGTCGAACCGGGCGGACTTCATATGACGTCCGCCGCAGCGTGGTGATCGCGGATCGATCATGTCCCTCGGGACACAGCCCCCCTCGATCGGGGTAATGAGCCATTAAAATTGTCTCTTTAGCACATGACCAGCTGTGTCCAATCACAGCCGGTCACTACCGACCTCCACTGTCACTCCGCTCGTGCGCGCCCCCCGGGAGCACGCAGCGCGGCGATCGGGGTTGAGACTTGTCCCTCGGACAAAGCCCAGTTCCGATCAGTGTAAAGAGGCAATACAATTGGCTCTTTACCACGTGACTGACTGTGTCAATCACAGCCGGTCACATGATGTAAACAAACTGCAGTAACGAGCTGTTACTGGGTGCTCCTTGTCATACACCGATCGTGTGTGAGAGGGAGATTGCGGTAACAGCTTGTTACTGCCTACTGTGTACACCAAGCCCACTGATCACCCCTCCCTCCCTAATAAAGAGGACCTGTCACCACCCCATCAAAGTACCTGTCACCTGTCCATCAAAGTACCTGTCACCTGTCCATCAAAGTACCCGAGTACCTGTCACCTGTCCATCAAAGTACCTGAGTACCTGTCACCTGTCCATCAAAGTACCCGAGTACCTGTCACCTGCCCATCAGAGTACCCGAGTACCTGTCACCTGCCCATCAGAGTACCCGAGTACCTGTCATCTGCCCATCAGAGTACCCGAGTACCTGTCACCTGCCCATCTCAGTACCTGTCACCAACCCATCAGAGTACCCGAGTACCTGTCACCATCCCATCTGAGTACCCGAGTACCTGTCACCAGCCCATCAGAGTACCCGAGTACCCATCACCAGCCCATCAGAGTACCCGAGTACCTGTCACCAGCCCATCAGAGTACCCAAGTGCCTATCACCAACCCATCTGAGTAACCAAGTATTTGTCACCAACCCATCAGAGTACCCGAGTACCTGTCACCATCCCATCAGAGTACCCAAGTACCTGTCACCTGCCCATCAGAGTACCTGAGTACCTGTCACCTGCCCATCAGCGTACCCGAGTACCTGTTACCAGACCATCAGCATACCAGAGTACCTGTCACCAGCCCATCATAGTACCCGAGTACCTGTCACCTGCCCATCAGAAAACTTGAGTACCTGTCACCAGCACAGCAAAGTACGCGAGTACCTGTCACCTGCCCATTAGAGTACCCTAGTACCTGTCACCAGACCATCAGCATACCCGAGTACCTGTCACCAGACCATCAGCGTACCAGAGTACCTGTCACCTGCCCATCAGCGTACCCAAGTACCTGTCACCAGCCCATCAGCGTATCCGAGTACCTGTCACCTGCCCACCTGAGTACCTGTCACCTGCCCACCTGAGTACCCGAGTACCTGTCACCAGCCCATCAGAGTACCCGAGTACCTGTCACTTGCCCTTCAGATTACCCGAGTACCTGTCATCAACCCATCTGAGTAACCGAGTACCTATCTGCAGCCCATCAGAGTACCCACGTACCTTTTACCAGTCCATCAGAATACCTGAGTACCTATCTGCAGCCCATCAGAGTACCCAAGTACCTATCTGCAGCCCATGCCTCATAGAATATACCTCGGGTGTTTGCTTTCCAAAATGGGGTCATTTTGGGGGTAATTCCACTGTCCTTGTGATCCAGGGCCTTCAAAAGTGTGATAAGTATCAATTACATTTTATGTGTAATTTATGCTCCTAGAACGTCTGACGGTGCTCCCTGCATGTTCGGCCTCTGTATGTGGCCTGGGTGTGAAAAAGGCTCACACATGTGGTATCGCCATACTTGGGACGAGTAGCAGAATATATTTTGGGGGTTAATTTTTGCTATGTACATGCTATGTGCTAGAAATATCTTATAAATTGACCACTTTGTGTAAAAATAAAATTGTTTTCATTTTCTTTCCACGTTTTTCGAAGACTTGTGAAAAAAAATGAACCATTCAAAAGACTCATAAGGCCTCCTACAATATACGTTGGGGTGCTTGCTTTCCAAAATGGGGTCATTTTGTGGGTAATTCCATTGTCCTTGTGCTCCAGGGCCTTCAAAAGTGTAATAGGTGGTTATGAAACTAGCTGTGAAAATTCTGATCCTAGAATGCCTGACGGTGTTCCCTGCATGTTGGACCTCTCTATGTGGCCAGGCTGTGTAAAAGTCTCACACATGTGATATCGCCTATAGCCGGGATGAGTAACAGAATGTATTTTGGGGGGTAATTTTTGCTATGTACATGCTATGTGTTAGAAATATCTTATAAATTGACCACTTAGTGTAAAAATAAAAGCATTTTCATTTTCTTTCCACTTTTTTTGAAGACTTGTGGAAAAAATGAAACATTCAAAAGACTCATAATTAGAGTTGAGCGAACCCGGACTGTAAAGTTCGGGTCCGTACCGAACTTTGGGGTGTCTGGGACCCGGACCCGGACCCGGACTTTTCAAAAAAAGTGGTCTGTGGGGTTTCAAGCCATGCCTGGGCTTGAAATGTCAGGCCCAAGCGAGTTGAGATTAATACTCAGAAAACTTACAAAGTAAAAAAGGTGTTCAGAAGTTTTTTTCACCTTTCTTTTACTTTTACGAAAATAAAAATGTGATTCACCAGTTAAATATTCTATAAAGATTGTGTATCGTACATGTATCGTTTTTAATGGGGGGTTTTATGTAAGACAATGAGTAGGGCCGATATCCGCTATAGTGTACACACTCTGAAAATGTGTCGGACCGGTGTATCTCTCCAGGTTGTACGTCCCTTGTGGCAGTCCGTAAGATCCTAGTCTTAAAAGTGTCGATCAA